>JANUWF010002361.1:0-260323 GCA_026120185.1 Voacanga thouarsii
ATTTATCTTTTGGGTTGTAATAAATTTAATTTTAAAGTCTTTGGTTTTATTCTATTTTCATGTAACTTAGTTATAAAGACCCCTTGTCCTTTGGATGGGGCGATATCCCTGGCCCTGATGGGCCTAGGTAGTGGGGTGTTATAGATGCCCTAATCCCACATAGGATTGGGATGAAAAGTATGAATGGTATATAAGAATGGGCCAAGTATCCATTGTCAACTTGGGATATCTATTTTGGCGCAGCGAGGACGGCGGCCAAGTAGTTGACCGTGGGTGCTGCCAGGCCCATAGTTGCGCTCTCGGGTCCATGGGCACGGGGTGTGACATTTGGTATTAGAGAAGGTAACCAGCCCAGGTATGGGAACTAAGTGCTACACCGTACGCGGTGGGAGCCACCTCTAGAATCCTATACCGCCTGGTTGGTCCTGAGTTTGGCCCCTAAAGTATGGGCCCAGCGAGAACGCTTGGGCATAAAAGAGGGGTGAATGTGATGCCCCAACCTCATATGGGATTGGGATGAAAAGTATGAATGGTATATAAGAATGGGCCTAAGTACCCATTGTCAACTTGGGATATCCATTTTGGCCCAGCGAGGACGGCAGCCAAGTAGTTGACCGTAGGTGCTGCCAGGCCCATAGTTGCACTCCCAGGTCCGTGGGCACGGGGCGTGACATATATGACTGGAAATCAGTAGCTTTAAGGGTGATAAAAGGGAGATTGGATTGAATTAATTCATATATTAAACAAGGAATAATGATATAATGTGTTTTGCTGGACGATGGGTTTAATTCTAGAAAATTATAGGAGGTTTTATGTCCAGTAAATCTGTAACATTTTCAGATTTAAACAAAGCAGGCATATATACTTGGAGCTAAGGATCATAGAAACATTTTGAAGTAATTTTGAGGTTAATCGGATTTACGGATCAAAAGTTATGTTAAAATTAGTAAAAGGTGCCAAATCAGTAACAGGATTTTACTACTGGATAGTTGTGTTCAAAACTGAACAAAATGGACAACATAATTGGTACTCCATGAATTGGAACTTGTAAAGGAATTCCTTAAGGATATTTTACAATTGGTTTGACATCATTTGGATTTGTGGATTAAAAGTTATGGGCAAAACAAGTTATGGTGTCAAACTGGAAAATTGCAGAATGATAAGGAAAACATGAATAGTGAAACTAAGGCAAAAACTACTGAGGTTGTTTTGCCCAGCATCATGGTACTAGAACCAGAAACCTAAAAACAGCCTATACTGAATTAAATTTAAGATTCTTACGGTCATTTTGGTATATCATGGAGCCAAATCGAAGCTGTAAATTGAAAGTTATGTGCAAAACGAAATGGTGTGTCAAACTAGTGAAATTCTAGAATGTAGTCCGAAAATGAATGGACTTAAGGGTGATTAATTATGTGATAATTAGGGAAACATGAAGTGAATCCCTTGCTTATGAAAGGAGGAAGGATGTGGAAAAAGTAAAATGAAAGAATTGATCAAACGATGGAAAAACGACATGAACGAATGTTAAACGTTTTCCTTGACCGACGGCTAACCATCGGCTTCGTCGGCCCCATCGGCTAAATAACGGTTGAATGTCGACTAACTATCGGGCACGTCGGCCAGACATTGGCTACCCATCGGCTATTTTTCGGCTAAACACGAATTGACCCGAAAACAATGTTTGTTGTATGTTTAGCAACAAATAGCTAACGAAATGTCAAAAACAGTAGGAACAGAGGTTAAATGGCCATGAACGGAATGAGTGGTTGATGTGTTCCAGACTTGGGTATAAAAATAATACAAAAACTAAACATATTTCCAATCAAGTTTAAATTAAAACGTTCAACCCAAATCACACATATGAGCAAGTGTACTCATCATTAATCGAGCATAGGGTTCAAATGAGTGTCGATCCTCCAGGAACAAGTAGACATTAATTACATTTCTTTCATTGTTTAACCGACTCGATAAAGTGAAAATAAATAAAAATAAAATAAAAATATATATATGTCAAGGATGTAGATTTATGTAACTCAAGCCATTGTGTAGACAAACATGATCTTAAAGAACTCAACCATTATCATAACTAATTATTCCTTTGGCATCATGAAGGATTAAGATCGACTCACTTCTTTTTCAATCTATGAATCCCTATATTCTAGGTAACTTAGTATCACATGTTCTGTCTCAACCAGTTGTACCTAAAAGATGCATTGAACACAATCCTTAATTAAATTTCCATATTCTGGTAAACTCAAAATATGAAACTAACTAATGAATCCATATTCTGGTAGACATTAATTAACCTTTAATTACTAATTCTTAGCAATTAACCCCTTTTTCAAGCAAGTTAAGAGACAACAAATATGAAACCAATGAATTGAAACCACCATCAACCCCTTATTCAAGCAAGTCAATATATGTGATTTGGAGATTAATCTTTCAATTAAACTTGATTGGGAATGGATTCAAAATTGTATGATTTTTATAACATAAATCTAACGCATCAGTTAGCCCTATCTTGATCGTCTGTGGATTTACAAGTCTTTGGCTTGTGGGGTTTTGCATTATCTTCGGATCAAAGCTAAGGCTCCCTAATCTATGTTCTATCTTTTCATTATTACTGATTCTTGATTCTTATATATAAAAAAAAAAAAAAATGTTCTTGATTCCTTTTTAGCCCCCCTCCCCAAAAAAAAAATCATTCTTTTAATTACAAAAAAAAAAAGAAAAAAATTCTATTTTGAGATACCTAATGTAATTGCTTGTTCGATTCCTAGACTTCATTGTTAGTCATTCTCTTGGGAAGTCAATATCTACTTTTGATTCTTAAAATAATTTACAATCAACCAATCTCGTAATCAGCCCAAGTAATTATATACCAAGAAGAACAATCAATTAATCAAAAGATCAAATACCTCTAATTATCATGAATATCAAAAATAATGTCAAATTACAATAAAATAATTAACATATCATTGTCCAAGAAAAAGAAAACAAAGTAAAAGAAAGCAATTATAGACAATCCTCCTTCTTATTCCTTTGAAGTCCTTCTTGCATAACCTGTAACACCCCACTACCTAGGCCCAACAGGGCTAGGGATGTCTCCCCGTCTAAAGGACAAGGGGTCTTTATAACTAGGACACACAACAAAAATAAAGCAATATTTTAAAATTTAAAACTTATTACAACCTAATTTTCATGAATAAATCCAAAATAAAAATTGTTCACTCTCAACTCGCAAAGCATTACACAAAATAAATATTAGAATATCTTACAAGAAAGGCAACAACTAGCTACTCATCCCTACAGTAGGATCGACCTGAAATCATGGTAAAAAAGGTGATGAGATAAAAATCTCCGTAAGTCCGTGTGTGCTTTGAATGCTTAGTGAAAACAGTTTGTGAATGCAAAGTGTAAGAACTTCATAAGAGAAATACTGGCAGGCAATAAACAATAGCCAAAACCAATAGTGGTGTTTTGGCTTTTCCAACCATACAGGTACAATAAAATCAACCACTCAAAATGGTGGTCATGGGTTACCACACGTTGGGCCCCATAACCATACAACGGTTAGAATGCCACACTTTGTGTAGACTGACAAAAAGTAGGTGATCAGCCTACCAGGTAAGATACTCCTCATTCTCTATACCCAAATAAAATCAGTTGTCCATTCCGGCAACACACAGTCCACCAGACTGAAACTTGCTAGTTCGGACCGGCACGACCTACTAAACTGACATCTTATCCGGGAAGGACTTATCCCTTAAAGGTGGCCACCTACGGAGAGACTTACCCTAACCCTTCAAAGACTAGTCCTAACAGTCCCCCTTTATTAAGTACTCAACGTAATTTATCCCCCTTAGGGGAAAAAGAATAAAACGTAGCTCCACTTGAAAATGGCAATTAAGGATTTTCAAAGTTGGGGGCAAAACTGGTTTTAGAAAAAGTTTTAGGGTTTGAGTAAAACTGTCCCTTGATTTCCAAATAATTGTTTGCTTGAAATGAGAAAAAAGACAATCCTCAATTGCCTTTACAGAAGTGAGTGTCCACGCACTCCATATTTGGCTTGTCATAGTAACCATTTTGCATCAAACAAGTTTTATGCAGGAGCTTACCTGATCCTTTGCTCGAGATAAAATAAAGATCCTCAAAAACTGACCTAACCCCGCCTGGGGTAAACATAAGCCATAATTAGACTCAAGCCAAAATTTACTTTCACTAATAATCCTAGCTCAACTTACAACAATCATAACCCTACTGTCCCAAGCTTTAAGGCTAGATAACAAATAAAATTGTTTATAAAATAAATCCATCTTGATATTAAAATAACCAGGGTTTGGGAAACAGGTACTAATAAATTGAAGGTTTAAATCTTACTATAAATAACTAGGGTTTATTTGATGAAGGGTCCTACCACCTAGATGGAATTATTTAAAATAACAATCCTTTAATAATTAGTTGTTAGAAATAATTGGGAACTAAAATTAGTTGTAAGTAAATTTCAGTAGGTTTTGATTATAAATTTTAATAGTATTGATGAATATAAGACTTACAAAATTAATATTTTACTTATTATGATTATTTATATAAAGAGGCTTTATTCGATATTACTGTTTTCTATACATTTTATTTTATATAATATTTATATATTTTATTTCTTTAATAAAAGCCATTATTTATTTGACTAAAATATCATTATCTTACATAATAGACCAAATCCACATTTCCCTAGGGTTTTCAAAATCACTAGAAGAAATTATAGTAATAATCATTTTATTGATGAAATAAAATTAGCTTAGGGACAACAAGGTCATGATCATATTCCCTTTTGCTAACCACAATCATGAACATATACTCTACACCAATCAACAAAACATCCAAATCATGAATAAAAGCATAGGTCCAAATCCACCATTACATGATCCAAACCCTACTAACATAATCATATTCATGGCTTTAACAGTCATACATAATCACAAAACACCATTCACCAAAGGTGACATAATCTCTAATATGCTTATTCATTCATACAACTCACGACATGAAATGTATGCAACAAAACCCTAAAACCATAAAATTCAACCAAGACAATCAACTCATGCATCAATCTCAACTCCATTGCAAAACACAACCACTCAATCTCAACTCCAACACAAAACGCATGCTCAAACTTTAATTATAATCCATCATTTTCCAAAACATCCTAGAGACATAAATCTAAGATTTAAAAAGAAGGTTGAAGAGGCTTACTTGGATGATGACTACCTTGAAGACGTTTCAAGAGAAGCCTTACTCTTAGGAGACTTGATCCGTCCAAGAGAGAAGAAGAAAATATGGCCATGGTTGAAGTAACCATTCGGCCGAGAGAGAGAAAGAGAGAAAAAAAGAGCGAGATAGAGAGAGAGAGAGAGAGAGAGAGAGAGAGAAGAAGAAGAAGAAGAAGAAGAAGAAGAAGAAGAAGAAGAAGAAGAAGAAGAAGAAGTGAGTTCATTAGTATACACTTATCAACGTTGAAGAAGGAAGAAGACGAAGATGATTGTTCATGCTTACCTTGAAGGTGTTCTTGAGCTTCAAGAAAATTCTGGTTTTTGATCTAAAAGTGAGACATGGATTTCAGCGTTTAATGTTAAAAATTGTAGGAATGGATTCACGAGAGTGAGTACGAACAATCTAGAGTTTTTTTTTAAGAAGATTGGAGTGGTTTTGGTGGCCTTAGGCGTGAGAAGAGTAGTAGGTGTTCTTGAAGGTTTGAAGAGAATAGAGTGAAATTGAATGAAGCTGGCCAAAATTCGGTGGGAATAGGACGGCCAAATTGTTTGAATGGTTTTTGGTAATTGGATTTTTAGATTTGAGAGGAAAAGGAAAGCTGGTTGTTTGAAATTCAAAGAGAATAATTTAGGGAATCAATTTTGGAAACAAAAATGGTAGGAAGATCATAGTTGTTGGAGAGCTTTTGGAAAGCTACAATGGCTGACTGGATTGCTGGAATTCTACTGAGATGAATGTTGTTTGATGGAGCTTTAGGGTGGTTGAAATATGATGTACAATGGTGAAGGAGTTTCTGGTTGTTTGAGGTTTAATTCATGGAAGGTTGATGAATTAAATAGCTAGAATTTTGGACTTCAATCCATAGTTTCATTGGAGTGATTGGTGGAGAGATTTTAGGAGCAGCAGTGGGGTTATTTTTCAAGCAGAGCAACGGTGAAAAAGATGAAGTTCAGTTCATGGTTGTTCAAGGTGAGTTTGTATAGAAAAATGGGGTGAGTTTCGTCTAAGGGTGAAGAAGAAGCAAAGCTGGAAATTCTGAACGGATTTTTCGCAAGCTGGCCGGGAATTTCTAGGCAAATTTTACTGCCATTTTCCAGTCAGTTTGCAGAAGGTTTGAAGGGATATTCAGAGGTCCTTCAAGGCTATCACCTCATCTTCACTGTCAGAACTTATGTCTATCACCTCATCTTCATTGTCAGAACTTATGTTTGTCACCGGGATTGGGGGTGGCTCATGGATGGGAACCTTATCATCACTGCTATCTTCCAACGGAGTAATTGGCTGAGCAGCAGGCTAAGGTACTGGAAGGTCTTTTGGGTAAATAGGGATAGGCGGATGCCATTGCTGCCATTTCCTCGCGGTTCTAAGCATTCTAACCATCCTATAACACAAACAAGATTGGGTAGATAAAGATTCGAACTTAAGTAAATAGAACATATACTATCAATATTTGCCTAAACCTAGTCTCTGATAGCACTTGTAACACCCCACTACCTAGGCCCAACAGGGCCGAGGATGTCGCCTCGTCCAAAGGACAATGGGTCTTTATAACTAGGACATATAACAAAAATAAACCAATTCTTTAAAATTTAAAACTTATTACAACCCAAAATTCATGAATAAATCCAAAATAAAAATTGTTCACTCTTAACTCTCAAAA
Source organism: Voacanga thouarsii (assembly GCA_026120185.1). Classification (NCBI taxonomy): domain Eukaryota; kingdom Viridiplantae; phylum Streptophyta; class Magnoliopsida; order Gentianales; family Apocynaceae; genus Voacanga; species Voacanga thouarsii. The sequence continues at coordinate 6,935 of JANUWF010002361.1, forward strand.
CATTACAGAAAATAAATATCAGAATATCTTCCAAGGCAGGCAACAACTAGCTACTCATTCCTACAGTAGGATCGACCTGAAATCATGGTAAAAAGGGTGATAAGATAAAAATCTTCGTAAGTCTGTGTGTGCTTTGAGTGTTCAGTGAAAACAGTTCGTGAATGCAAAATGTAAGAACTTCATCAGAGAAATACTGGTAGGTAATAAACAATAGTCAAAACTAAGAGTGGTGTTTTGGCTTTTCGAACCGTACAGGTATAATAAAATCAACAATTCAAAAGGTTGGTCATGGGATACCACATGTTGGGCCCCATAACGATACAACGGTCAGAATGCCACACTTTGTGGAGACTAACAAAAAATAGGTGATCGGCCTACCGGGTAAAATACTCATCCTTTTCTATATCCAAATAAAACCAGTTGTCCTTTCCGGCAAAAAACAGTCCACCTGACTGAAACATGCTAGTTCGGACCGGTACGACCTACAGAACTGACATCTTATCTGGAAAGGACTTACTCCTCAGAGGTGGTAACCAACTGAGAGACTTAACCTAAACCTTCAAAGACTAGTCCTAGTAGTCCACCCTTATTGAGTACTTAACGTAATTTATCCCATTTAAGGAAAAAAGAATAAAACATAGCTCCACTTGAAAATGGCAATTAAGGATTTTCAACGTTTGGGGCAAAACTGGTTTTAGAAAGAGTCTTAGGGTTTGAGTAAAACTACTCCTTGATTTCCAAATAATTGTTTGCTTGAAATGAGAAAGAAGACAATACTCAATTACCTTTACAGAAGTGAGTGTCCACGCAATCCATATTTGCCTTGTCATAGTAACCATTTTGCATCAAACAAGTTTTATGCAGGAGCTTACCTGTTGCTTTGCACGACATAAAATAAAGATCCTCAAAAGCTTACCTAACCCCGCCTGGGGTAAACATAAGCCATAATTAGACTCAAGCCAAAACTTACTTTCACAAATAATCCTAGCTCAACTTACAATAATCATAACCCCACTGTCCCAAGCTTTAAGGCTGGATAACAAATAAAATGGTTTATAAAATAAATCCATCTTGATATTAAAATAACTAGGGTTTGGGAAATAGGTACTAATAAATTGAAGATTTAAATCTTGCTAGAAATAATTAGGGTTTATTTGATGAAGGGTCCTATGACCTAGATGGAATTATTTAAAATAAAAATCCATTAATAATTAGTTGTTAGAAATAATTGGGAACTAAAATTAGTTATAAGTAAATTTTAATAGGTTTTGATTATAAATTTTAATAGTATTTATGAATATAAGACTTACAAAATTAATATTTTACTTATTATGATTATTTATATAAAAAGGCTTTATTCGATATTACTATTTTCTATACATTTTATTTTATACAATATTTATATATTTTATTTCTTTAATAAAAGCCATTATTTATTTGACTAAAATATCATTATCTTACATAATAGACCAAATCCACATTTCCCTAGGGTTTTCAAAATCACTAGAAGAAATTATAGCAATAATCATTTTATTGATGAAATAAAATTAGCTTAGGGACAACAAGGTCATGATCATATTCCCTTTTGCTAACCACAATCATGAACATATATTCTACACCCATCAACAAAACATCCAAATCATGAATAAAAGCATAGGTCCAAATCCACCATCACATGATCCAAACCCCACTAACATAATCATATTCGTGGCTTTAACAGTCATACATAATCACAAAACCCCATTCACCAAAGGTGAAATAATCTCTAACATGCTTATTCATTCATACTAATCACGACATGAAGAGCATGCAACAAAACCCTAAAACCATAAAATTCAACCAAGACAATCAACTCATGCATCAATCTCAACTCCATTGCAAAACACAACCATTCAATCTCAACTCCAACACAAAACGCATGCTCAAACTTTAATTATAATCCATCATTTTCCAAAACATCCTAGAGACATAAATCTAAGATTTAAAAAGAAGGTTGAAGAGGCTTACTTGGATGATGACTACCTTGAAGACGTTTCAAGAAAAGCCTTACTCTTAGGAGACTTGATCCGTCCAAGAGAGAAGAAGAAAATATGGCCATGGTTGAAGTAACCATTCGGCCTAGAGAGAGAATGAGAGAAAAAAAGAGCGAGAGAGAGAGAGAGAGAGAGAGAGAGAGAGAGAGAGAGAGAGAGAAGAAGAAGAAGAAGAAGAAGAAGAAGAAGAAGAAGAAGAAGAAGAAGAAGAAGAAGAAGTGAGTTCATTAGTATACACTTATCAACGTTGAAGAAGGAAGAAGACGAAGATGATTGTTCATGCTTACCTTGAAGGTGTTCTTGAGCTTCAAGAAAATTCTGGTTTTTGATCTAAAAGCAAGACTTGGATTTCAGCGTTTAATGTTAAAAATTGTAGGAATGGATTCACGAGAGTGAGTACGAAAAATCTAGAGTTTTTTGAAGAAGATTGGAGTGGTTTTGGTGGCCTTAGGCGTGAGAAGGGTAGTAGGTGTTCTTGAAGGTTTGAAGAGAATAGAGAGAAATAGGATGAAGCTGGCCAAAATTCTGTAGGAATAGGGTGGCCGAATTGTTTGAATGGTTTTTGGAAATTGAATTGTTAGATTTGAGAAGTAAAGGAAAGCTGGTTGTTTGAAATTCAAAGAGAATAATTTAGGGAATCAATTTTGGAAACAAAAATGGTAGGAAGATCATAGTTGTTGGAGAGCTTTTGGAAAGCTACAATAGCTGACTGGATTGCTGGAATTCTACTGAGATGAATGTTGTTTGATGGTGCTTTAGGGTGGCTTAAATATGATGTACAATGGTGAAGGAGTTTCTGGTTGTTTGAGGTTTAATTCATGGAAGGTTGATGAATTAAATTGCTAGAATATTGGACTTCATTCCATAGTTTCATTGTAGTGATTGGTGGAGAGATTTTAGGAGCAGCAGTGGGGTTGTTTTTCGAGCAGAACAATGGTGAAGAAGATGAAGTTCAGTTCATGGTTGTTCAAGGTGAGTTTGTACAGAAAAATGGGGTGAGTTTCGTTTAAGGGTGAAGAAGAAGCAAAGCTGGAAATTCTGAACGGATTTTTCGCAAGCTGGCCGGGAATTTCTAGGCAGATTTTACTGCCATTTTCCAGTCATTTTGCAGAAGGTTTGAAGGGATATTCAGAGGTCCTTCAAGGCTATCACCTCATCTTCACTGTCAGAACTTTTGTCTATCACCTCATCTTCATTGTCAGAACTTATGTTTATCACCGGGATTGGGGGTGGCTTATGGATGGGAACCTTATCATCACTGCTATCTTCCAACGGAGTAATTGGCTGAGCAACAGGCTAAGGTACTGGAAGGTCTTTTGGGTAAATAGGGATAGGCGGATGCCATTGCTGCCATTTCCTCGCGGTTCTAAGCATTCTAACCATCCTATAACACAAACAAGATTGGGTAGATAAAGATTCAAACTTAAGTAAATAGAACATATACTATCAATATTTGCCTAAACCTAGTCTCTGATAGCACTTGTAACACCCCACTACCTAGGCCCAACAGGGCCGAGGATGTCGCCTCGTCCAAAGGACAATGGGTCTTTATAACTAGGACATATAACAAAAATAAACCAATTCTTTAAAATTTAAAACTTATTACAACCCAAAATTCATGAAAAAATCCAAAATAAAAATTGTTCACTCTTAACTCTCAAAACAGTACAGAAAATAAATATCAGAATATCTTCCAAGGCAGGCAACAACTAGCTACTCATTCCTACAGTAGGATCGACCTGAAATCATGGTAAAAAGGGTGATAAGATAAAAATCTTCGTAAGTCTGTGTGTGCTTTGAGTGTTCAGTGAAAACAGTTCGTGAATGCAAAATGTAAGAACTTCATCAGAGAAATACTGGTAGGTAATAAACAATAGTCAAAACTAAGAGTGGTGTTTTGGCTTTTCGAACCGTACAGGTATAATAAAATCAACAATTCAAAAAGGTGGCCACGGGATACCACATGTTGGGCCCCATAACGATACAACGGTCAGAATGCCACACTTTGTGGAGACTAACAAAAAATAGGTGATCGGCCTACCGGGTAAAATACTCATCCTTTTCTATATCCAAATAAAACCAGTTGTCCTTTCCGGCAAAAAACAGTCCACCTGACTGAAACATGCTAGTTCGGACCGGTACGACCTACAGAACTGACATCTTATCTGGAAAGGACTTACTCCTCAGAGGTGGCAACCAACTGAGAGACTTAACCTAACCCTTCAAAGACTAGTCCTAGTAGTCCACCCTTATTGAGTACTTAACGTAATTTATCCCATATAAGGAAAAAAGAATAAAACATAGCTCCACTTGAAAATGGCAATTAAGGATTTTCAACGTTTGGGGCAAAACTGGTTTTAGAAAGAGTCTTAGGGTTTGAGTAAAACTACTCCTTGATTTCCAAATAATTGTTTGCTTGAAATGAGAAAGAAGACAATCCTCAATTACCTTTACAGAAGTGAGTGTTCACGCACTCCATATTTGCCTTGTCATAGTAACCATTTTGCATCAAACAAGTTTTATGCAGGAGCTTACCTGTTGCTTTGCTCGACATAAAATAAAGATCCTCAAAAGCTTACCTAACCCCGCCTGGGGTAAACATAAGCCATAATTAGACTCAAGCCAAAACTTACTTTCACAAATAATCCTAACTCAACTTACAATAATCATAACCCCACTGTCCCAAGCTTTAAGGCTGGATAACAAATAAAATGGTTTATAAAATAAATCCATCTTGATATTAAAATAACTAGGGTTTGGGAAATAGGTACTAATAAATTGAAGATTTAAATCTTGCTAGAAATAATTAGGGTTTATTTGATGAAGGGTCCTATGACCTAGATGGAATTATTTAAAATAACAATCCATTAATAATTAGTTGTTAGAAATAATTTGGAACTAAAATTAGTTATAAGTAAATTTTAATAGGTTTTGATTATAAATTTTAATAGTATTTATGAATATAAGACTTACAAAATTAATATTTTACTTATTATAATTATTTATATAAAAAGGCTTTATTCGATATTACTATTTTCTATACATTTTATTTTATACAATATTTATATATTTTATTTCTTTAATAAAAGCCATTATTTATTTGACTAAAATATCATTATCTTACATAATAGACCAAATCCACATTTCCCTAGGGTTTTCAAAATCACTAGAAGAAATTATAGTAATAACCATTTTATTGATGAAATAAAATTAGCTTAGGGACAACAAGGTTATGATCATATTCCCTTTTGCTAACCACAATTATGAACATATACTCTACACCAATCAACAAAACATCCAAATCATGAATAAAAGCATAGGTCCAAATCCACCATCACATGATCCAAACCCCACTAACATAATCATATTCATGGCTTTAACAGTCATACATAATCACAAAACCCCATTCACCAAAGGTGACATAATCTCTAACATGCTTATTCATTCATACTACTCACGACATGAAGAGCATGCAACAAAACCCTAAAACCATAAAATTCAACCAAGACAACCAACTCATGCATCAATCTCAACTCCATTGCAAAACACAACCATTCAATCTCAACTCCAACACAAAACGCATGCTCAAACTTTAATTATAATCCATCATTTTCCAAAACATCCTAGAGACATAAATCTAAGATTTAAAAAGAAGGTTGAAGAGGCTTACTTGGATGATGACTACCTTGAAGACGTTTCAAGAGAAGCCTTACTCTTAGGAGACTTGATCCGTCCAAGAGAGAAGAAGAAAATATATCCATGGTTGAAGTAACCATTCGATCGAGAGAGAGAGAGAGAGAGAGAGAGAGAAAGAAAAAGAGCGAGAGAGAGAGAGAGAGAGAGAGAGAGAAGAAAAAGCGAGTTCATTAGTAAACACATATCAACGTCGAAGATGGAAGAAGATGAAGATGATTGTTTATGCTTACCTTGAAGGTGTTCTTGAGCCTTCAAGAAAATTCTGGTTTTTGATCTAAAAGTGAAACTTAGATTTCAGCGTTTGATGTTAAAAATTGTAGGAATGGATTCACGAGAGTGAGTACGAACAATCTAGAGTTTTTTGAAGAAGATTGGAGTGGTTTTGGTGGCCTTAGGCGTGAGAAGGGTAGTAGGTGTTCTTGAAGGTTTGAAGAGAATAGAGAGAAATTGGATGAAGCTGGCCAAAATTCTGTAGGAATAGGGTGGCCGAATTGTTTGAATGGTCTTTGGAAATTGAATTGTTAGATTTGAGAAGTAAAGGAAAGCTGGTTGTTTGAAATTCAAAGAGAATAATTTTGGGAATCAATTTTGGAAACAAAAATGGTAGGAAGATCATAGTTGTTGGAGAGCTTTTGGAAAGCTACAATGGCTGACTGGATTGCAGGAATTCTACTGAGATGAATGTTGTTTGATGGAGCTTTAGGGTGGCTGAAATATGATGTACAATGGTGAAGGAGTTTCTGGTTGTTTGAGGTTTAATTCATGGAAGGTTAATGAATTAAATTGCTAGAATATTGGACTTCATTCCATAGTTTCATTGTAGTGATTGGTGGAGAGATTTTAGGAGCAGCAATGGGGTTGTTTTTCGAGCAGAACAATGGTGAAGAAGATGAAGTTCAGTTCATGGCAGTTCAAGGTGAGTTTGTACAGAAAAATGGGGTGAGTTTCGGCCAAGGGTGAAGAAGAAGCAAAGCTGGAAATTCTGAACAGATTTTTCGCAAGCTGGCCGGGAATTTCTAGGTAGATTTCACTGCCATTTTCAAGTCAGTTTGCAGAAGGTTTGAAGGGATATTCAGAGGTCCTTCAAGGCTATCGCCTCATCTTCACTGTCAGAACTTATGTCTATCACCTCATCTTCATTGTCAGAACTTATGTCTATCACCGGGTTGGGGGTGGCTCATGGATGGGAACCTTATCATCACTGCTATCTTCTAATGGAGTAATTGGCTAAAGAGCAGGCTGAGGCACTGGAAGGTCTTTTGGGTAAATAGGGATAGGCGGATGCCATTGCTGCCCTTTCCTCGCGATTCTAAGCATTCTAACCATCCTACAACACAAACAAGATAGGTTAGATAAAGATTCGAACTTAAATAAATAGAACATATACTATCAATATTTGCCTAAACCTAGTTTCTGATAGCACTTGTAACACCCCACTACCTAAGCCCAACAGGGCCAAGGATGTCGCCCCGTCTAAAGGACAATGGCTCTTTATAACTAGGACACAAAACAAAAATAAAGCAATACTATAAAATTTAAAGCTTATTACAACCCAAAATTCATGAATAAATCCAAAATAAAAATTGTTCACTCTTAACTCCCAAAACATTACACAAAATAAATATCAGAACATCTTCCAAGGCAGGTAACAACTAGCTACTTATTCCTACAGTAGGATCGACCTGAAATCACGGCAAAAAGGGTGATAAGCTAAAAATCTCCGTAAGTTTGTGTGTCCTTTGAGTGTTCAGTGAAAACAGTTCGTGAATGCAAAATGTAAGAACTTCATAAGAGAAATACTGGGAGGTAATAAACAATAGTCAAAACTAAGAGTGGTGTTTTTGCTTTTCCAACCATACATGTATAATAAAATCAACCACTCAAAAGGGTGGTCATGGGATACCACATGTTGGGCCCCATAACCATACAACGGTTAGAATGCCACACTTTGTGGAGACTAACAAAAAATAGGTGATCGGCCTACCGGGTAAAATACTCATCCTTCTCTATATCCAAACAAAACCAGTTGTCCATTCCGGCAAGACACAGTCCACCTGACTGAAACATGCTAGTCCGGACCGGCATGACCTACAGAACTGACATCTTCTCTGCAAAGGACTTACCCCTCAGAGGTGGCAACCTACTGATTGACTTATCCTAACCCTTTAATGACTAGTCCTAGCAGTCCACCCTTATTGAGTACTTAACGTAATTTTTCCCATTTAAGGAAAAAAGAATAAAACATAGCTCCACTTGAAAACGGCAATTAAGGATTTTCAAAGTTTTGGGCAAAACTGGTTTTAGAAAGAGTCTTAGGGTTTGAGTAAAACTACTCCATGATTTCCAAATAATTATTTGCTTGAAATGAGAAAGGAGATAATCTTCAATTGCCTTTACAGAAGTGAGTGTCCACGCACTCCATATTTAGCTTGTCATAGTAACCATTTTGCATCAAACAAGTTTTATGCAGGAGCTTACCTGATGCTTTGCTCGAGATAAAATAAAGATCCTCAAAAACTGACCTAACCCCGCCTGGGGTAAACATAAGCCATAATTAGACTCAAGCCAAAATTTACTTTCATTAATAATCCTAGCTCAACTTACAACAATCATAACCCTACTGTCCCAAGCTTTAAGGCTAGATAACAAATAAAATTGTTTATAAAATAAATCCATCTTGATATTAAAATAACTAGGGTTTGGGAAATAGGTACTAATAAATTGAAGATTTAAATCTTGCTAGAAATAATAAGGGTTTATTTGATGAAGGTTCCTCTGACCTAGAAGGAATTATTTAAAATAACAATCCATTAATAATTAGTTGTTAGAAATAATTGGGAACTAAAATTAGTTGTAAGTAAATTTCAGTAGGTTTTGATTATAAATTTTAATAGTATTTATGAATATAAGACTTACAAAATTAATATTTTACATATTATGATTATTTATATAAAGAGGCTTTATTCGATATTACTATTTTCTATACATTTTATTTTATATAATATTAATATATTTTATTTCTTTAATAAAAGCCATTATTTTTTTGACTAAAATATCATTATCTTACATAATAGACCAAATCCATATTTCCCTAGGGTTTTCGAAATCACTAGAAGAAATTATAGTAATAATCATTTTATTGATGAAATAAAATTAGCTTAGGGACAACAAGGTCATGATCATATTCCCTTTTGCTAACCACAATCATGAACATATACTCTACACCAATCAACAAAACATCCAAATTATGAATAAAATCATTGCTCCAAATCCACCATCACATGATCTAAACCCCACTAACATAATCATATTCATGGCTTTAACAGTCATACATAATCACTAGACCCCATTCACCAAAGGTGAAATAATCTCTAACATACTTATTCATTCATACTACTCACGTCATGAAGAGCATGCAACAAAACCCTAAAACCATAAAATTCAACCAAGACAATCAACTCATGCATCAATCTCAACTCCATTGCAAAACACAACCATTCAATCTCAACTCCAACACAAAACGCATGCTCAAACTTTAATCATAATCCATCATTTTCCAAAACATCCTAGAGACATGAATCTAAGATTTAAAAAGAAGGTTGAAGAGGCTTACTTGGATGATGACTACCTTGAAGATGTTTCAAGAGAAGCCTTACTCTTAGGAGACTTGATCCGTCCAAGAGAGAAGAAGAAAATATGGTAATGGTTGAAGTAACCATTCGGCCAAGAGAGAGAGAGAGAGAGAGAGAGAGAGAGAGAGAGAGAGAGAGAGAGAGTTCATTAGTGAAGATGGAAGAAGATAAAGATGATTGTTCATGCTTACCTTGAAGGTGTTCTTAAGCCTTCAAGAAAATTCTGGTTTTTTATCCAAAAGTGCGACTTGGATTTCAGAATTTGATGTTAAAAATTGTAGGAATGGATTCACGAGAGTGAGTAGGTACAATCTGGAGTTTTTTTTTTTAAGAAGATTGGAGTGGTTTTGGTGGCCTTAGGCATGAGAAGGGTAGTAGGTGTTCTTGAAGGTTTGGAGAGAATAGTGAAAATTTGGATGAAGCTGGCCGAAATTCTGTGGGAATAGGGTGGCCAAATTGTTTGAATGGTTTTTGGTAATTGGATTTTCAGATTTGAGAGGAAAAGGAAAGCTGGTTGTTTGAAATTCAAAGAGAATAATTTAGGGAATCAATTTTGGAAACAAAAATGGTGGGAAGATCTTGGTTGATGGAGAGCTTTTGTAAAGCTACAATGGCCGACTGGATTGCTGGAATTCTGCTGAGATGAATGTTGTTTCATGGAGCTTTAGGGTTGCCGAAATATGATGTACAATGGTGAAGGAGTTTCTGGTTGTTTGAGGTTTAATTCATGGAAGGTTGATGAAATAAATTGTTGGAATTTTGGACTTCAATCAATGGTTTAATTGGTGGAGAGATTTTAGGAGTGGCCATGGGACTGTTTTTTGAGCAGAACAATGGTGAAGAAGATGAAGTTCAGTTCATGGCTGTTCAAGGTGAGTTTGTATAGAAAAATGGGGTGAGTTTCGGCCAAGGGTGAAGAAGAAGCAAAGCTGGAAATTCTGAACAGATTTTTCACAAGTTGGCCGGGAATTTTTGGGCAGATTTTGCTGCCATTTTCCAGTCAGTTTGCAGAAGGTTTGAAGGGATATTCAGGGGTCCTTCAAGGCTGGTTTCCAGCCTTCTTTATGGAGGAAAAACGAGGTTGAGTTATTGGGTGAAAATCTGGAAGAAACAGCTTGGTTTTAGCTCACAAATGCTTCAAAAACTGACTAGAAAATTTTCCAAGTTTACACAGTTTTTGGCTGGAATTTTCAGTCTTCAAGCTGAGTGAATTGATCATTGTTCTGGTAGAATTTGAGAGGGGGTGATGGCGATAAATTTTTATTATTGGACTGATCAAGAAGCTGGAAAAATTTCCAGTTTACTGCATAAAGAAGATGAACACACTTAGGTTGGAGTTTGAAGGTTCAACCATGGAGATTAATTCTCTTGGGAACCTTCCACAACTCCTCGCCATTTTCGGTCAAGAAGGCACTTTACACTTAGAAATTTTCGAACCTTCCAAGCCACGGTACCTTGGTGGAATTTTCTAGAATAAAATTAGCTTGGATAAATTAATCAACCTAATTGGTTAAGAATTAAGGAAAGCTAGAGATCAAGAAGGGTATGAATCCCTTAGAAATTTTTGTAGAGCACAATAGTAGGATTAGGACACTCCTATCATGTCTCCCCTAAGACAACACTCCTACTCTTCCCTAAAGCATGCAAGGGCCGAAATATAGCCTTCCTAAACAAAAATAGAATTTAATCATGCTAAAACTCCAATGATGGAATTTGAACTCAAGACCTCAATGATTTATTCCAAAGCTCTAACCACTAAATCACAACAACTCTTGTTCTAATTTTTTCCCCCAAATATTTTTCCTATTTACACCTCAAGCTATCTCTCTATATTCACCTCAAGTAAAAATTACCATTTTGCCCTTCTCACTTAATAAACACAATTAAGCCATCTAGACTACAAATCACCTATCTAAGCACATAAAATCATACAAAAATGTACTTATGCATGCAATAAAATATGATATGTATCCCAACCCCCTTAGTCTAAGGTTGGTTTCACTGGGGTTTCATACAACCCTCCTTGAACTTGAAGAATTCCTCCTTTGATTGAGTGATTTTCTATCATTATCAATGAATTATCTCATTTTCCTTTGTGTTTTTTCTTCTATTTATAGGCTTAGGAAGTGCCTAAACTCATAGGTATAATGTTCTTGGCTGAGTAGAAGTTGAAAGACACTAAAACTCCTCAGATTACCAAAAACCGCGCAGAAATATCACAGCACCGCCTTGGCTTCAGGGCACAGCCAGCGCCGGTTGTGTTCTGCTTCTCTACTCGTTCGCCAATTTTTCTTAGAATTTTGCACAATGTGTTCCAGAATGCAGCCGGTGCCGGTTCCAGCTTCACAACCAACACCGCCTTAGTTCTGTTCTGCTCTGTTTCAACAATGTTTCCATCCCTTCAAAGTTTGTTTCAACAATGCATGGCCGGCGCTGGTTCTAGGGCCCTATCCGACATCGCCTCTCCTTTATTTTGTGACGTTTTTGTTTCGCTTTTCCCTAAAAATCTAAAATAAAGAAAAAAAAAATACCTTTCCAAGGGTAAAATCTCAAATATAAAGAAATAGGACTAGTTATTGAACAAAATATATTAGAAATGAACCTTAAATAACTAGGAAAAACAAGACTAATTTAGCCCCTATCATATTCCCCCACACTTAACCCTTTGCTTGTCCTCAAGTAAAGTATCAAGAACAAGTAGGAAAAGACAAGGATAAATCAATCACTCAATCAATTTCAAAACCATATCTTCAATGCTTCCTTCATTCAAGAATATAAAACATATAATACTAAATCTTTCATAACCAATGCAAGACTTGTGTTAGTAATAAATGACTTAGTAGAACCATCTCAATACTTCATAATATCCTCAAACCATTGGAAAGAACTTAGTTCGAAAAGAATATGCATTCCGTAGGCTTACTTTTCATACACTCTCTCCACTAATCCGAGACATATCATAATTCTACTTAGATCAAGTAGGACTTTTAAGCTTGTAATGTAAAGCTAAAGTCTTGTAATGTAGCTTATCAAATGAAGGATATAGGATAATCAAAAGTCAAAGAAAAATTGAGAGTTAGCAAGAAAAGGATAAACAAAATGAATCAATAATTTTCAACTCTTCTTGCTCTCCTATTCCAAAAATGCAACAAACCATAACCTCATATAGCAATTACAACTCCATTCAAGCAAATCTTGCATTTTTTTTTCCTCTTTTTTTCTTTCAACTCTTCTTTTCATCAACTCTTTTTTTTTTTTTTTCACAAGATCACTCAAATTTCCAGCAATGGTGTCAAGATTTAAGATGAACTTAATGTGTTCAGTTCAATCACCATTCCTTTTGTGATCTTTTCTTTCTTCATTTCATTCAATAAATCTTTTCTCCTCTCTTTCTTTTTTTTTTCTTTTTCAACTCCTTTTTTTTTTTCACTCTTATTGCTTCTCTTCTTTTCTCTTCTTGTTTTCAATTTCTCTTTTCTCGCAGATGTTTGTTTTCTTCCCTTTTCCGTTCCAGCTCAACTTGTTATTAATCCATGATTGAAAGTAACAAGTCATGATCTTTTTCCCAACATTCTTTCTCAACCTTCTTATACATATACTTTTATCATTAAGAGCATAAAGATTTGAAAAATTATTCAAACTCTCAGCACAAGCAATGGACAAAATATTGTGACGGGTTTTAATGAAAGAATCAACAATTTAGGCTCAAAATAGGCACTAGGGATAATATAACAGTAGGTAGGCTTGAAAAGCTCAAACTATCCAAAGAAGGCCTATTACCGTCATCCCTAAGTTAAATCATGACTGTCTTTCTTATTTCGCCTTGAGAGGTATTCAAGTAAGTTCTAGACTGCTCTATGAATTTTAATAGAAAAATAGGTTTAAGAATAATGCAAAGCATTTGATCAAGAACTACTTTGTCCAAGTGAGTGGACAAAGTCATGTATAAGCCATAAATGATCTAGAACATATGTTCTATAATTCATCATAAAGACATACATTAAAAATATAGCTTGAAATCTCCAGAAAATGAGAAAAATTTTTGAAAATTTTGCTCAAATTTTTTTCCCAAGAAGGCAAAAGAATATGGATGGAAGACTTGTCAATCAAATCACTCCCCCATACTTAAGCTGGACATTGTCCTCAATGGCCAAATAAATATAACAATAGCAACAATACCATGGGACCAAAAATATAAAGGAGAAGAGATTAGAAAAACAAACTTCCATTCGTTTGGCAATGTGCTATACAAGAGTGGAATGCTTGAAGAATTAGGCATTGCAAAGTACCTAAAAAGAACAATACAAAGAAAAACACACCAAAGCGTAAATAGTAGAAAAGAAAATAAATCAAAAATAAAAGAACGAAAAGAGTACAAACAAAAATAACCGCCTCTTGAGGAACAAAAAAGTTCTATGTGGTAGTGTCGAAAAGCATCTCCACCTGCTCGGGGTTGGGAAGTCCTTCCCTCACATAGAATTTCACGTGATTTCCATTGACTTTGAAAGTGCCTCGAGTGGGATGAGTAATTTCGAGGATGCCAAAAGGGAATATCTTGCTTATTGTGAATGGTCTCGACCATCGCGATTTCAATTTACCCGGAAAGAGTTTTAAGCGAGAATTGAATAGCAACACTTGATCGCCGTTCTCCCATCCATGTTGACGAGTGATATTCTGATCATGCCACTTTTTGACCTTCTCTTTATAGTGCATTGAATTATCATAAGCATCCGCCGCAATTTTTCCAAGGCAGTGAGTTGAAGCAATCTGGACTTCCCTGCCGACTCAAGATCAAGATTAACAAATTTAATAGCCCAATACACCTTATGCTCAATCCCGACATGTAAATGGCAAGCTTTCCCATAGACTAACCGAAAAGGAGTTGTGCCAATTGGAGTTTTAAAAGCCATCCTATATTCCCAAAGAGTATCGTCTAATTTTCGGCTCCAATCATTTCTAGTATGATTAATAGTTTTTTCCAAGATTCTTTTGATTTCTCTATTAACCACTTCAACCTATCCACTGGTTTGGGGGTGATAAGAGGTAGCAAACCTATGGTTCACTCCTAAATGTTGGAGAACTATTTCTATTTGCGTATTACAAAAATGAGTCCCCCTATCACTAAAAAGTACCTTAGGCATACCAAAACGGGTGAAAATTTTTTTCAGAAAATTTACCACAACCCTTGCATTATTAGTAGGTAAAGCTAGGGCCTCGACCCATTTAGAAACATAATCCACTGCCACCAAAATATATTTATTCCCAAAAAAACTAGGAAACGGTCCCATAAAGTCTATTCCCTAACAATCAAATACTTCATAAGCTTGAAAAATTTGTAATAGCATCTCATTAGATTTGGAAAAGTTACCTGTACGTTGACACCTATCATAACTTTGGACAAACCTGTAGGCATCTTTGAACAATGTAGCTAATAAAATCTAGAGTCGAGCACTTTTCATGCAATGTTGTTGGCTTGGTAGTGGCCTCCAGCACAGCTGTCATGACAATGTTTGAGAATATCCTCTCCTTCCCTAGAGACCATGCATCTACGAATGATTTGGTCCGCACAACACTTTAAAAAAATACGAATCTTCCCAAAGTAAATATGTACTTCGGAGACGAATTTCTTCTTTTGTTGCATCGTGAGGTCTTTTGGAGTAATTCTTGTAACCAAGTAGTTGGCAAAGTCGGCGAACCATCGGGTGTTTGGAATCTCACCTTCTATAAGCAAGAGTTGCTCATCCGAAAAAGCATCATCGATGTCTTCTTCTATCAAGGATTCCAAATTTGGATTGTCCAATCTTGATAAGTGATCTGCAACTAAGTTTTCTGCACCCTTTTTGTCCTTAATCTCCAAATCAAATTCTTGCAATAATAGCACCCATCTTATCAATCTTGGTTTGGAATCATGTTTGGTTAGTAGGTATTTCAGGGCCGAATGGTCCATATAAACAATGACTTTTGACAAAATAAGATAATAATGGAATTTATCAAAGGCAAACACTATAGCAAGTAGTTCTTTTTCTGTTATTGTGTAGTTTTCCTGTGCATCCGTCAAAGTCTTGCTCACATGGTATATAGGTTGGAAGTGCTTATTCCGCCTTTGTCCTAATACTACACCAATTGCAAAATCACTTTCATCACATATTAGTTCAAAGGGAAGAGACCAATCAGGTGCAATTACAATGGGTGAATTAATCAATTTCTCTTTAAGTATGGTAAAAGCGTTGAGACATTTATCATTAAAATTAAACACAATATTCTTTTCAAGTAAAGAAGTAAGAGATTTGAAATTTTTGAGAAGTTTAAGATGAATCTCTTGTAGAAACCTGTATGACCAAGAAAGTTCCTTATAGCTTTTACCAAAGTAGGAAGAGGCAGTCTCTCAATTGCTTTAATGTTGGCCCTATTGATTTCTATACCCTTCTTTGAAATTTTATGCCCCAACACAATACCTTCTTACACCATAAAGTGGCATTTTTCCCAATTAAGCATGAGATTAGTCTCTTCACATCTTGCTAGCACCTTTTCAAGATTTGATAAACACAAATTAAACGATTTACCAAAAACTAAAAAATCATCCATAAATACCTCCATGATGTCTCCCATGAGTCCTTCAAATATTGCTGTCATGCACATTTGGAATGTTCCAGGACCATTACAAAAGACCAAATGGCATACGATGATACTTAAAAGTACCATATGGACACGTAAAAGTGGTTTTTTCTTGGTCCTCCGGAGTTATAGGAATTTGTAGGTAGCCAGAAATTCCATCTACGAAACAATAATACTCATGTCCGACTAACCTTTCTAACATTTGGTCAATAAAAGGTAGAGGGAAGTGATTTTTTCTAGTGACTTTGTTTAGCATTCGATAAGCTATGCAAAACCTCTAACCCGTGACTAATCTCATAGGGACTAACTCATTTTTATTATTGGGACTCACTGTCATTCTTCTCTTCTTTGGTACCACCTGAGTAGGACTCACCCAAACACTATCAGAAATAGGGTAAATGATGCATGAATCTAAGAGCTTAACCACCTCACCTTTTACTACTTCACTCATATGTGGGTTCAACCTACATTGGGGTTATACTATGGGATTTGCACCTTCTTCCATCAAGATCTTATGTGTGCAAAAGGATGGACTAATGCCTTTAATATCAGTAATCTTCCAAGCTATCACTCCCTTATATTTTCCCAACATACTTACCAGCTTAGTCTTTCGTTCTGGATCGAGATCTTTGGTAATGATGACAGGCAACTTACATTTTTTTAGCCAAGAACACATATTCAAAATGCTCGGGTAGGTCTTTTAAGTCCAATTCGAGAGGATCTTCTATAGATGATTTCATTCTCCTTAGACTTCTTTTCTCTATTTCCAACTTATTCTCCCCATCTTCATTGTGAACTTCCTCTGTATATGCCATTGCTGTCTCCCTCAACCCTTCCTTAATAGATTCCTGTATCAACTCAAAAATAGGTTCGTCAAGAATATCAACTCTTAAACAGGGATCATCAGAAGATAAAGGGTGTTGCATGCTTTTGTGGAATTGAATAACTACTTCCTCATCCCCATCCCTAAGTGTTAATCTTCCCCCATGAACATCGATTAATGCTTTTGCTTTAGCTAGGAAGGGCCTACCTAGGATTAATAGAACTTTGGAATCTTCATCCATGTCAAAAATAACAAAATCCACTGGAAATATGAATTTATCAACTTTCACCAATACATCTTCTATTATACCCCTAGGATATTTGATAGATCTATCAGTGAGTTGAATACTCATCCTAGTGGGATGTGGTTCTCCTAGGCGTAGCCTTTTAAATGTTTTATATGGAAATAAATTAATGCAAGCACCTAGGTCAGCTAATACATTACAGATATAAAGAGTGCCAATTAGACATGGGATAGAGAAACTCCCTGGATCTTTTACTTTATGTGGCAAATTTGAGTTGTCCTGCAGGATGGTGGAGCAATCTTCATTGAGGATTACTGTGGAAAACTTTTCCAATCGCTTTTTGTTGACAAGCATGCTTTTCAGGAATTTGGCATATTTGGGCATGTGAATTCAAGCCTCACTTAGGGGGATGTTTATGTGCAGTTGTTTGAACACCTCAAGGAATTTGTCAAATTGAGCATCTTTTCGGGCCTTATGTAGACGAGTAGGATACGGTATGTTAGGCTAAAAAGTATGCTTTTCGGGAGGTGGATAAGGGATAGCCAGCACCGGGTCCAGTTCCTAGCCGGCACCGGTTCAGTTCTGCATTGTGTAGTCTTGGGTCTTTCGGATAGCCGGCGCCGGTTGTCATCTGGATTGTCAGGTAATTCTTTTCCACTTCGCAATATGACAACAGCTCTTTCTGCACTGGTTATTGGGGTTAGGTTGTAGGATTTTATCACCATATCCGTCAAAAACCAAATTTGTCGTTCAATGTTGGGGATCATTGCTTCAAATTTCTCAAATGTGGAATCAATTTCTTGGAAACGCCTCATGACATGAACAGCAAATTTCCCAATTAAGGTTTCAAGCTCTACTGATTATGGTGCTGCGAGTGTCCTCTTAGGAGTGTAATGGAGGTTAGGAGTGTAATGGAGGTATTGCCCCTCATTAGACTTCCTCATATTCTAGTTTGCCATTTCTCCTACACATAGAGGCGAGTTAGATACGGAATTACTGATGAAAACAAAATTACAGGATTATAAAGTTAGTAAATCAAACAGAATCCAAGTTAGTAGGTTAGGTTAGGTTACAGAGGTGTACAAGAATACATGAAATACAAAAGATAGCACCTTTTGTGGATAGAACAATTATACATATCTTACATATTTACATATTTACATATTTACATGGTTAAATCAACAAAATCCAAGCTTTCATGCTATTATTTCCCGGCAACGGCGCCAAAAACTTGATGTGTTCTATACTTGGGTATAAAACTAAGCACATTCCCAATCAAGTTTAAATTAAAATGTTCAACCCAAATCACACATATGAGCAAAGGTACTCATCATTAACCGAGCATAAGGTTCAAACGAGTGTCGATCCTCCAGGAACAAGTAGACATTAATTACCTTTCTTTCATTGTTTAACTGACTCGATAAAGTGAAAAACAAATAAAAAGGAAAATAAAATAAATATATATATATATATATATATGTCAAGGATGTAGAATTATGAAATTCAAGCCATTGTGTAGATAAACATGATCTTAAAGAACTCAACCATTATCATAACTAATTATTCCCTTGGCATCATGAAGGATTAAGATAGACTCACTTCTTTTTCAATCCATGAATCCCTATCTTCTAGGTAACTTAGTATCACATGTTCTGTCTTAACCAGTCTTACCCAAAAGATGCATTGAACACAATCCTTGATTAAATTTCCATTTTCTGGCAAACTTAAAATATGAAACTAACCAATGAATCCTCTTTTCAGGTAAGTTAAGAGACAACAAATATGAAACCAATGAATTGAAACCACCATCAACCCATTTTTCAAGTAAGTCAATAGAAAGTAACAATCAACCAATCTCAAAATCAGCCCAAGTAATTAAATGCCAAGAAGAACAATCAATTAATCAAAAGATCAAATACCTCTAAATATCATGAATATATAAAAAAAATGTCATATTACAATAAAAAAATTAACATACCATTTTCCAAGAAAAAGAAAACAAAGTAAAAGAAAGTACTCATACACAAGCCTCCTTCTTCTTCCTTTGAAGACCTTCTTGCACAACCCTCCTTGAACTTGATGAATTCCTCCTTTGATTGAGTGATTTTCTATGATGATCAATAAATTGCCTCATTTTCCCTTGAGTTTTTTGTCTATTTATAGAGTTAGGAAGTGCCTAAACTTGTAGGTATAAAGTTCTTGGCTGAGTAGAAGTTAGAAGATACTAAAACTCCTCAGATTACCAAAAACCGCGTAGAAAAATTACAACACCGCCTTAGCTTCAAGGCACAACTGGAGACACCTTGGTTCTCAGAGCCGGCGCCGGTTATGTTCTGCTTCTCTACTCGTTTGCCGATTTTTCTTAAAATTTTACACAATGTGTTCCAGAATGCAGCCGGCGCCGGTTCCAGCTTCATAGTTGGTGCTGCCTTAGTTCTGTTCTGCTCCATTTCAACAATTTTTTTTGTCGCTTTGAAGTTTGTTTCAACAATGCATGGCCGACGCTATCCAGCACCACCTCTCATCTGTTTTACGACGTTTTTGTTTTGTTTTACCCTAAAAATCTAAACTAAAAAATAAAATACCTTTCCAATGGTAAAATCTCAAATATGAAGGAATAGGACTACTTATTGAACAAAATGTATTACAAATGAACCTCAAATAACTAGGAAAAACATGACTAATTTACCCCTTATCAATAGCTTAGGACACAAGGTGTCCCTTGGATTTCGAAAACTCTTTCTAAAGTTAGTCTGCTTTGTTTTTCCATGAAATGCTATTTTATATACCGTTTGGGACATTTTATGGAAATATGTTTGGAAACATTGAATTTAATCCTCTTTTGGAATTAGAATTCTGGATTCCTTTAAATGCTTTCTTTTTGAATCAGGTATTTGGAAAATGTTCTGAATGTCCTTATTGCAATATTTTATGAAAACCTTTGGAACTCGGGTATTCGGTAAATGACCGAAATATCTTTATTGGAATTCTTGTGAATATTTTTCAAATCGGGTAAGGGTAAAATGACCCAAATACTCTTGAGAAGTCTTTTAGAATTGGGTATCGGCAAAATGATCTAAATACCCTTGGAAATGACTTTTGTGATTGAGTACGGAAAAATGACCCGGTTACTCTTAGAAATACATTTTGATGTGTGAATTGAACCCTTTATCCAGTTTCATCATGATTTTGGAAAAATGTTGTTTTACCCCAAAAACTGTTTTGATATGAAAATTCTATGAGATCAAATAACCCTCTGGTCTGATTAGTCAGACGGGGTTGGTGACGTTAAGTACTCAGTAAGGACTCTGATCTTTGTACTAGCTCATGTTAGAGGTAGACGACCCCAAGTAACCTAACTAGTTCTGAGCATTGTGTTACTCCAAATAGGGCGACAGGACATTGAGATGAGTCGTCCTGGCTAGCCGTTTTGAGCCTGGCAATTGCCTATTGATTATGATGGTGGATTGTTCACATGATATCAGGCGAGTACACTCAGTGTGTTCAATCCCTTGCCACCTCGATGGTGATTGACGTAAAGATGGGGAACCTTGGCTTATGGTGGCAAGTATAAGATCCCTATGTTCAAGGTGAGGTATATTTTTAAGCTCACCGTTCCGGCTGACACGGATGACGTGCTGTAAAGCGCAGTCCCTGGCACAAGAAACTGTGTAGCCGAAGGCAAGGACTACAGGACTTGCATACATGCCGACCTTCTTTTGGAGAAGTGCCTGTGTTTTGAAAACTGGGGCAATGATTTGAAAATTGAAATACAGTTTTTCAAAAATGATTGAGTTCTGAATACACTCTTTCTTAAAGAGTTTTGGAATCATTTTTAATGAACAAATGTTATGTTATTTCATAAAAGATTTGTATACTCTGCTTCTTTGATAAAACATTAGCACACACGGGACTCACTGGGTGATTTTTCACTCACGCGTGTCTTTTATCTTACCTTTTTGTAGGATCCAGAGTTGGAAGAACCTACGGATAGAGGACGATACCACAGTGGCAGGAGAATAGGACCGGACGTTTCCCTTTTGGGTAATACTCTGTTGGAATTTTTTTTTTTTTTTTTCGTTATAAAGACCCCTTATCTGGGTAACTAGATGGGGCAACACCCGGTGTTGATATGCTTCCACTATTACCTTTAGTAGGGGTGTTACAGAATACATAGAATGAGACCATGAAATAATAATCTTTATAAAAGTACTAAATAAAATAAAGATTGATTTATCGCAGCTGTTACGTAGATGAGTACCCTAAGGCTTGAGTATAAGTTACTGGTTTGGTAAAGTTGGACTTATACACTTTGATATATATTGGGTGAGGTCTTATTGCAAAGCTAATAACCTTGTACGTTGGGTGTATAACTCTAGTTAATTAAGATGGACTTATAGAATACAGTTTTTATACTTCATTACATGAAGAAATCACCCCCTTGTAATTGTCTAGGATAATCTAAATAATCTAGAGCCCTGGGAAACATGACTAAGTATGTACACCTTTGGGTAGCTCCCTATGATAAGTGGATACATACTAGAAGCCGTGGATTATCGGTCTAGCTATCAAATGATGGTATATGTCATTGAGAAATGTGTTAGTGCATTCTTCCGATGTCAATGACGAGTGTTATGCAGCAGGGTATTTTCATCATTACACTTATAGATCGAAGACATTGCACTTGTATTATTATTTTCAGGATTAATATTTCCATATGGGTAATAATTAAAATATTTAAAATGATTAAAATACCTCTATTTGTTAGTAGGGGTATTTTGGTCATTTTAGTAGCCATGAATAATGTCTTTTCGTCTCCAGAGTAGCTCAAATAACCTTAGTAAATTTATTTACTATATGGGCTTATTAGTTGAATTTATTATGGGAAGTATTATTCTAGGAGTCCAATTAATTATATTTTTGGACAAGAAAAATTAATTGGGACAATTTAATTAATTAGTTCATTAATTAATTATCTTGCATAATGTTATATTGGGTCCAAGTGGTTTAATTAATTAATAAAAGAACTAATTTAATTAATTAGTTTATTAATTAATTATATTGGGTAATTTTATATTGGGCTCAAGTGGATTAATTAATTAATAAAAGATCTATTTAATTAGTCATTGGGCTAATTAAGAAAACTCTGGTCCACCAAGGTTTTGGTTTGATGACTATAGGTTTGGAAACCTAGAATAGCCACCACAAAGCTGAAAATAAAAGGAAAAAGGAAAAAGGAAAAATAAGGAAAATAGGAAGGCCAGTTGTATTTTGTTAGACAAGGAATAGGAAAGTTGTTTATATACGTACGGTTTTTTGTACTATACGTGTAGTTGACCGAAAATCCAAGAAACAGTTTTCATTCTTTTTCCTTAGAACACACGGCTACCATTTCCTTGTCATTTTACCTTCATTTTACCTTTACAATTTTAGCTCTTCCATTTTTCTTCCAATCTTCTTCACCCTAGTTCTAATTCCACCAGTAAAGGTCTATACAAGGTTCGAGAATACTCTAGAAGGTCAAGAGTTAGCAAACGTAGTAAGTGTTTGATGCGAAGGAACCGACGGTTTGCTCGCATTATCGTGGAACAAGTAAATGTTCTAGTTCAAGAAGCGTCATTAAACCCAAATCTAACTCTGGTTATTCAAATAAAATGCCCTAGAAGTAAGTA
Source organism: Voacanga thouarsii (assembly GCA_026120185.1). Taxonomy (NCBI): domain Eukaryota; kingdom Viridiplantae; phylum Streptophyta; class Magnoliopsida; order Gentianales; family Apocynaceae; genus Voacanga; species Voacanga thouarsii. The sequence goes on from JANUWF010002361.1 coordinate 29,650, forward strand.
CTCCTAGACTTGGACTTGGGAAAATTTTTAATTTGCTGTCTCCCGCTACGTATTTAATTTACCCGCAATTCTTCATGGATATCATTTAAAACTTGGGAAGCTGATAGACACCTAACTAGTGTAAAAAACTCCACTAGCCAATCCAATCTACGTTTTTAACTCATGGACCTTGGCCAAGAAAACAATAGGCTAAACATTATTATTTGTTTAACCTTAGACTTACGAAGCCCAACAAATAATAAATGTTAATTATTTATTTTCGGGACTAACAAAACCCCAATAAAATAATAAATAGACCAAAATTGACCAAGCCTCATACATAGTTTAAGCTTAGGTTAATCTTCAATTATTCAAATTGGGCTCAGGCCCTAAATAATTAATTAAACAATTCAACAAAGTAATTAATTTTATCTCTCCGGACCTTTTTATTTTATTCTAGCCCAATAAATTATACTATTTGAATAAAATAAAATTTTCTTTAATCAAAACCATTTTTTCAATCTAAAATTAATTAAGCCTTACCAGCTATTAAAATGACACATCGTCCATGGCTATTTAAATGACCAAAATACCACTACTATAGTAATAGCTGTATTTTGTATTTTAAATATTTCCTAATATCACCATTAGAAAATATTGACCCCAAGAACATTGCGGCGTAAGTAATGTCTCTGATCTACAGGTGTAATAATAAATATACCCCTCTACGTAATGGCGTACATTCAGAGATGAAAAGTGCACTAACACCTCTCTAAGTAACATCTTCCATCTTTAGACCTTTTGTCTAATAATCCATGACTTCCAAAAATGTTTTCGCTTTCCAAGGGAGCTACCCTAAAGCAAACATCCAAGTCATGTTCCCCAGAGTCTTGGATTATTAGATTATTTGAACAGTGATAAGGGGTGATATAGCGTAGAAGCTATCTTAACTAACTAGTTACATATACTTAACATACAAGTATATTGGTCTTACGATAGAACTTCAACTATAATATATCAAAGTATACAATTTTAGTTTTGCCAGACCACCATCCCATACTCAAGTCGTAGGATATAAGTCCATGTTGTAGCAATAGTAGTATGTGTTTCTAGCATATAGTTCATTTACAAACCATTACTATAGATTCAGTTCTACGTATTCAAAATACATTTATGTTATAAAGTGAGAGGACTACTTACTAGCTAAAGGTAAGCTATTTCCCACCTAAAATTCACAACATAATAACCTTTTCATTATGAGATTCCCATTCTCACCATTTGGTTAAGAACAATAGTTTATGTGTTATGTAACCCATGATTCATATCTTACTATGAAAAACCTCCATTTATATAGACCACATACTTAAACATAATGGGTCTTTTCCAGTGCAATCGTGCTAAATAAAATGTGAAAACACAAATAATTTATGAGAATAAAATTTTTATTAATTTAATCGAAATTACATTAGAAATATAGTCTTAGTGGGCATACATTCCATCAATCTCTCACTTGTACTCTAAGATTATGTAAGTCCGTAGGTGCCCACCCCTATAGCATCTAAGTGTCTTCTAAAAACTCTCTCAGCCAAAGACTTGGTGAATGGATTCCACCATGACTTCCCGTCTATGAATATATTCCCAAATCGAGTGGTACTTCCTCTCTATATGCTTCCCATTCTTGTGGTTTCTTAGTTCTATAGACTGTGAAACTGCGCATGTGCTATCGTAATACTACATAATTGGCTTATATATCTGTCACATGACTCCAAGTTCTGTTAGGAACTTTCAGAGCCAGACTACTTCCTTAGATGCCTCCAAAGCTACCATATACTTAGCTTCCATAGTTGAGTTAGCATTGCAAAATTGCTTAATACTCCTCCATGAAATAACTTCTCAGACAAAGTGAAGACATATCCACTACTGGATTTTCTCTCATCCTTATCTATCTAGAAGTCTAAGTTTGTGTATCCTGTAGGAACCAAGTCATCTGCCTAATAAACCAGTATATAATCTCTCAATCCCTTGATGTGCTTGAGAATATGCTTTACAGCTTGCTAATAAACTTCCTTCGGGTTTGATTGATATCTGTTGACTAAGCCCACAACAAAGCAGATATTTAGCTTAGTACACAATATGGCATACATGAGACTTTTCACAACTGAAGCGTACGGAATCGTACTTATTTTGTCTTTTTTTTTCTTGAGACTTAGGATGGTCCTTTGAAGAAAGAGATAACTCATGTCTACAAGGGATTAGTACTCCCTTGCATGAGTTCAGTCTGAACTTAGCCAACATCTTATCTGCCTTGGGATAAATCTAACATTCTCTACTTCCTATTTCTAAGAAGCTAAATGCTGATAATGTAACTGGCTTCTCCCAAGTCTTTTATACTAAATTGACTAGACAACCAAACCTTAGTAGATAACAATATCCCAACTTCATTCCCAATAAGTAAAATGTCATCCATATAAAGCACAAGAAAAACCACATTAATACTTTCCTGTTTTCTATACACGCATAGTTCATCCTCATTTTGAGTAAAAAATAAGACTCTACAGTCTCATCAAAATAAATGTTACATGCTCTCGATGCCTACATAAGTCAATAAATAGACTTATTAAACTTACAACCTATATGTTCCTCGCCTTTAGCAATAAAGCCCACTTGTTGGGACATATAAATGTCTTCACTAAGATGGCCAGTAAGAAAGGCCGTCTTGACATCCATTTGCCATATCTCATAATCATGATGGTAAGGAGGATATGGATGGACTTAAGCACGGCTACCAGGGAAAAGGTTTCCTTATTGATGTGTATGGGTTTGGGTATCAAAAATCATATAAAATTAAGCACATTCCCAATCAAGTTAAATTAAAACGTCAAACCCAAATTACAGATATAAGCAAGCATACGCATCATTAACATAGCATGGGGTTTGAACGAGTGTCAATCCTCAAGGAACAAGTATACATTAGTCACCTTTCTTTTATTGTTTAACCGACTCGATAAAGTGAAAAAGAAATAAAAAAGGAAAAATAAAACAAAATAAAATATATACATGTCAAGGATAGCGAATTATGTAACTCAAGCCATTGTTTTGACAATCATGATATTAAAGTACCCAATCATTATCATAACTAATTATTCCCTTGGCATCATGAAAGATTAAGATAGACACACTTCTTTTTCAATCCATGAAATCACTATCTCCTAAACAAATTAGCATCACATATTCTATCTCAACTAATTCACCCAAAAGATGTATTAAACACAATCATTGATTAAAATTTCATATTCTAGCAAACTTAAAAAATGAAATTAACCAATGAATCCATATTCTGGCAGACATCAATCAACCTTTAATTACCTAGTTCTTCGAAATTAACCTCTTTTTCAAGCAAGATAAGAGACAAAAAATATGACATTAATCAAATTAAAACCACCATTAACCTCTTTTTCAAGCAAGTTAATGGGAAGAAACAATCAATTAATCTCGTAATAGGCACGAGTAATTAAATACCGAGAAGAACAATCAATTCGTCAAAAGATCAAATAACTCTAAAAATCATGAATATTTGAAACAACATCAAATTAGAATAAAATAATTAATACATCGTTGTCAAGAAAAGAAAACAAAGTAAAAGAAAGCAATCATAGATAAGCCTCCTTCTTCTTCCTTTGAAGACCTTCTTGCACAACCCTCTTTGAATTGAAGAATTCCTCATTTGATTCGAGTAATTTTCTATGATGATCAATGAATTCTCCCATTTTCCTTCTGTTTTCCATCTATTTATAGGCTTGAGAAGTGCCTAAACTCATTGGTGTAATGTTCTTGGCCGAGTAGAAGTTGGAAAGTACTAAAACTCCACAGATTACCAAAAATAGCGTAGAAAAAATTAAGCACCGCCTTAACTTCAGGGTAGAGCAGGTGTTGCCTTAGCTCTCAGAGCCGGCGCTAGTTATGCTTTGATTCTCTACTCATTCGCCGATTTTTTTTTTTTATTTTTGCACAATGTATTCCAGAATGTAGCCGGTGCCGCCTTGGCTACTGGAGCTGGTGCCGGTTCCATTTTGTTCCGTTTTGTTTTGACAATTTTTCTGTCACTTCGAAGTTCGTGTAACCAGTGTAAGGCCGGCGCCGGTTCCTCTGTCCCAGTCGGCGCCGCCTCTAATCTATTTTGCGACTTTTTTGCTTTGTTTTATCCCAAAAATCTAAAATAATGAACAAAATACCTTTTCAATGGTAAAATCTGAAATGTGAAGGAATATTACTAGTTATTGAACAAAATGTATCACAAAAGAGCCTCAAATAACTAGAAAAAATATGACTATCATATTCCCCCACACTTAGCTCTTTGCTTGTCCTCAAGCAAAGTGTCAAAGACAAGTAGAAAAACACAAGGTTTAATCAATCACTCAATCAATTTCAAAACAATATTTTCAACACTTCCTTCATTCAAGAACACAAAACACATGCTACTACATCTTTCACAACAAACGCAAGACTTGTGTAAGTGAATAATGACTTAGTAGAACCATCGCAATACTTTACAATATTCTCAAACCATTGGAAAGAATTTAGCTCAAAAAGATTATGCATTCCATAAGCTTACTTTTCATAACTCTCTCTACTAATCCGAGACATGTCATGATTCTACTTAGATCCAGTAGGACTTTTAAGCTTGTAATGTAAGGCTAACGGTTTGTAATGTAGCTTATCAAACGAAGGATATAGGAAATTCAAATATCAAAGAAGATGAGAGTTCGCAAGAAAAGGATAAACAAAATGTATCAATAATTTCCAACTCTTCTTGCTCTCGTATTCCAAAATAAATCAATACCCATAACCTTATTTAGCAATTATAGTTCAGCTCAAGCAAATCCTGCATTTTCTCTTTTTCTTGTCTTTTTTCATGAACTCTTCTCTATTTTTTTTCCACAAGGTCACTCAAATTTTCAGCAATGGTGTTAAGGACTTGATATGAACTCAACTTTTACAGCTCAATCACTATTCCTCTTGTGATCTTTCTTTTCTTTTTCTTTCAAAAAGTTTTTCTTCCTCTTTTCTCTCTTTTCACTCTTCTTTTATCTTTCACTATTGTTGTTCTTTTCTTTCTCAGTTTCTTTCTTTTCATCTTTTCTAGCAACTTTTTGTTTTCTTTTCTTATTTTCAATCTCTCGTTTCTTTTTCTTCTCTCTCTTTTCTTTTTGCAGCTCAACTCAGTATTGATACATGACTGAAAGTGACAAGTCATGATCTTTCTCCATGTACTCCCCCCTCACATTCTCCTTCACGTACTTTCATCCACCAAAAGCATAACGATTTGGAAAATTATTCAAACTCTCAAAACAAGCAATGGACAAAGTATTGTGATGGGTTTTAAAGAAAGAAATAAAAAATTTAGGCTCAAAATAGGCACTAGGGATAATATGAAAATAGGTAGGCTTGAAAAGCTCAAACTATCCAAAGAAGGCCTATTACCATTATCCCTAAGTTAAATCATGACTGTCTTTCTTATTTCGCCTCGAGAGGTATTCAAGTAAGTTCTAGAATTCTCCATGAATTTTAGTAGAAAAATAGGTTAAAGAACAATGCAAAGCATTAGATCAAGAACTACTTCGTCCAAGTGCGTGCAAAAAGTCATGCATAAGCCATAAATGTTCTAGAACATATGCTCTATAATCTATCATAAAAATATGCATTAAAAATACAACTTGTAATCTCAAAGAAAATCAAAAAAATTTTGAAAAATTTTTGCTCCCAAGAAGGCTAAAGTATAAGTATAGAAGACTGGTCAATCAAATCACTCCCCTACACTTAAATCGGACATTGTCCTCATTGGCCAAATAAATATAACAAAGAATAAATAATGCCAAGGGACCAAAAATATAAAGGAGAAGAGATAAGAAAGACATAACTTCCATTCATTGTGCTTACAATAAAATTGATAAAAACTTGGACAAAGTATATCACCAAACCACTCCTCCATACTTAAATTGGACAATGTCCTCATTGGCAAAAATTAAACACAAGAAAGCATTTCCAAAGGGACTAAAAATAATAAGGGGTTAGAAAGTTTAAGTAATACTGCCCAAGTGCAATAATGCTCCAATAGATAGTCAAGCTTGAGGTAAAGAGAAGGGCTTGTCCAAGAGGACTTTATGCCTATAAAACAAAATACAAATAAAAGCACACGAAAATAAAAACAAAATTAAACATACCTAATTAGAAGAAAACAAACTAAATAAAAATCCTAAAATAATAAAAATATAACACAAACTCTCTACACCCACCATGCTTCCTCATCAAACCTTTTGGAAAGAAATTAAATCTCAAAATAGAAGATAGGCATGATGAATGTAGAATGAAGAATGGAGGATTTTGAAAAATGGAAGGTTAATGAAAACGTTTTGTCTCAGCAAAGCCAAACACATAAACCTCCGTCTCTAACATTCTTTTAGACCCATAAATATCTTTTCCAACATATGAGTGCACATGGTATCTAACGGATGCATCAACTTTGAAATCGCTGATTAACCCTTCAAAAGAATTTTTACAATTTAAAATACCCCTTTAAACTTAGTGTTTGACTTCTTCAAGATAGGATTGGGAAATTCTTACTTTTTAATACATCGACAAAAATTAAGTTACCTCCTATTGAATGGGGTGAAGGGTAGAAATTACCACCATTCTCCAAGGACTTCTTATGATAAAGTGTTGAAAGATCCAACTCCTTGAAGTATGCTAAAGTCAACACATCATTATTTGGACCTATATTGTCCAAGAAAAGAGAGGAACCTAAGAAATCATGTGACAAAGAGAGATTTGGATTATTAGCACATAGCGAAGAATTGAATACCTCCCTTCCCACAGTGGATAATTATCCCTCGTAGCATCTCTCCTCTCTTTGGAGATTCTCCGGTTCAAGTGTATGGGCTAGCATGAACTCATGAGTCTCCTCAACAATCTTAACTAATCGTTTCCTTTGATTGCACAATCGTTGGGAAGCTTCTTCATACCACTGAACAGATGAATTTATATTGGCAACAAAAGAATTTACTAATACTTCTAATGACGTTTCACTAAAAACATCAATGTGAGCTTGTAATTTTGCAAATTAATACACTAATGTTTTTTTTTTTAATGCAACATGCAATACTGATGAATCATGCAATTTAATTCATGAAGACACGATAAAAAGAACAAAACAAAATGATGAAAATAAAAATTGTTCCAAATAGCAAAAATGACCTCACTACTTTCCACAGCCTACATCTATAGAAGACAAGAAGAAAGTTAAATAACAAAATTAAAAGAAGAAAAAGTTAGTCAATAAAGCAGGGTCAAGGTTAGTAAGTTAGGTTGCATAGGTATACCAAAGATACACAAGATACAAAAGATAGCACCTCTGTGTGAGAAGAACAATTGTACATGTTTACATATTTACGTATTTACCTATTTACATGATTAAATCAACCAAATCCAAGCTTTCATGCCATTGTTCCCCGGCAATGGTGCCAAAAACTTGATGTGTCTGGATTTGGGTATAAAAAATCATATAAAAACTAAGAACAATTCCAATCAAGTTAAATTAAAATGTTAAACCCAAATTACACATATGAGCAAGCGTACTCATCATTAACATAGCATAGGGTTTAAACAAGTGTCGATCCTCAAGGAACAAGTATACATTAGTCACCTTTCTTTCATTGTTTAACAGACTCGATAAAGTGAAAAAGAAATAAAAAAGGAAAAATAAAACAAAATAAAATATATACATGTCAAGGATGGAGAATTATGTAACTCAAGCCATTGAATTGTTTTGACAATCATGATATTAAAGTACCCAATCATTATCATAACTAATTATTCCCTTGGCATCATGAAGGATTAAGATAGACTCACTTCTTTTTCAATCCATGAAATCACTATCTCCTAAACAAATTAACATCACATATTTTGTCTCAACTAATTCACTCAAAAGATGCATTAAACACAATCCTTGATTAAAATTCCATATTCTGGCAACCTTAAAAAATGAAATTAACTAATGAATCCATATTCTGGTAGACATCAATCAACCTTTAATTACCTAGTTCTTCGCAGTTAACCTCTTTTTTCAAGCAAGTTAAGAGACGACAAATATGATATTAATCAAATTAAAACCACCATCAACCTCTTTTTCAAGCAAGTTAATGGGAAGAAACAATCAATTAATCTCATAATAGGCACAAGTAATTAAATACCAAGAAGAACAATCAATTTGTCAAAAGATCAAATAACTCTAAAAATCATGAATATCTGAAACAACGTCAAATTACAATAAAACAAATAATACATTGTTGTCAAGAAAAAGAAAACAAAGTAAAAGAAAGCACTCATAGACAAGCCTCCTTCTTTTTCCTTTAAAGACCTTCTTGCACAACCCTCTTTGAATTGAAGAATTCCTCCTTTGATTCGAGTAATTTTCTATGATGATCAATGAATTCTCCCATTTTCCTTCTATTTTCCATCTATTTATAGGCTTGAGAAGTGCCTAAACTCATTGGTGTAATGTTCTTGGCCGAGTAGAAGTTGGAAAGTACTAAAACTCCACAGATTACCAAAAATCGCGTAGAAAAAATCAAGCACCGCCTTGACTTCAGGGCCAAGCTGGCGCTGCCTTAGCTCTTGGAGTCGGCGCCGATTGTGTTCTGGTTCTCTACTCGTTCATCGATTTTTTTCCGAATTCTACACATGTATTCCAAAATGCAGCCGGAGCCACTTTGGCTACTGGAGCTGGTGCCGGTTCCACTCTGTTCCGTTCTATTTTGATAATTTTTCTGTCACTTCGAACTTCGTGCAACCAATGCATGGCCGGCACCTGTTCCTTTGTCCCAACCGACGCCGCCTCTAATATGTTTTGGTGATATTTTTGCTTGATTTTTACCCCAAAAATCTAAAATAATGAACAAAATACCTTTCCAAGGGTAAAATCTCAAATATAAAGGAGTATGGCTAGTTATTAAACAAAATATATCACAAAAGAGCCTCAAATAACTAGAAAAAATATGATTAATTTAGCCTCTATCACTTATAGTTGATTCCCTTTTTCTGAGTATACCTTTTTGCCACAAGCTTAGCTTTGAAGATTCCCACCTTCCTATCTGCACTTTTTTTCCTCTTGTATATGCAATTACACCCAATGGAATTTATCCCTTCAAGTGAAGTGATAAGATCCCAAATCTGATTGAAGAATATAGACTCAATCTCGACTTTTATTACTTCATGCAATAGATCTCTATTGGCTTCAGCAATAGCCTTCTTGTATCTAGTGGGTTCTTGTTCCTGGTGATTGGAGACTAGGTAAAAAAATCACTCCAGTCCATCTTTCTAGAACCTTAGATATTCTTTCACTAAGACGAGGCTCCTTTTTGTATAGGTTCTTGAGCATGTGCTTCTTCTTGTTCTATAATCGGGTCAGAAAAAGTTGATTCTGAAGAAAACTTCTCGTCGAGTTCCAACCAAGTTGAACATTTTATGGATGTACTTTGATCATCCTCTAAATATCTAGTATTAGTACTTACCAGTACTTTCTACTTATGGGATGATAAAATTAACTATCCTTTCTACTCAAAGGTTAAGTTAATTTCGCCTTGACATAGGGTCATTAGCTAATTTCATAATTTTAAGGAATTGAGATTCATGTATATTTTGGTTTGGATGGCTTGATTGATAAATCTGCTAATTGAATCAAAATATATAATGATGAGCTTAATTCATGTTTTGATTGTGTTAGCTTGATTGACAAATCTGTTAATATGAATCAAAATATAGGATTTCATAGATTGACAAACGAAGCGGAATTTACCTAAGTAAATTCATGACTTGAAAAATGATTGAATTTTACTTTATATTCCTTCATGATGCCAGGATGATAATTAATTAAGAGAATTACTAGTTAGTTTATTGTCATGATTTCTAGGATAATTGGCCTAAATTGCATACTCCAACATCCTTGAGTTGTACATCTTTTTTATTGTTCTTTTTATTATTTTCTCACTTTATTTGGATAGGTTAAACAATAAATGAAAAGTGATTAGTGTGTACTTATTCCTTTGAGGATCGACACTCATTAATTCCTTATACTCTGCTTGGATAAGTATACTTGGTCACATATGTATTTTAAGATTAATAATTTAATTAAAACTTAACTAAGGGATGGATTTAAAATTGATGATTTTTATACACCCAAAATTTATGGATCATGTTTTTGGCACCGTTGCCGCAGAACAATATCATGAAAGCTTGGATTTTGTTGATTTAACCCTGTTTATATGTTTATAAGTTGATACGTCTATATGTAAATATGTGTATATGTATATGTGTTCCTTGTTTGACTAGGTGCCATATTATTTTTTCCTGTATACTTATACTTTAATTTCTCTCTATATATTGTAATTTCTTGTAACATAATTTGTAAACATATTCTAACTGTCTAACTTTTAAATTCTTTAATCGCACAATTTTCTGTATTGTGTAGACCTTGCTCTTAGTTTATGACCCGATGATCCAAAGTTGAGATAGTTGATCTTGATCCGAAAATAAAGAGAACTCTTACTAAGGTTCGAAAGGTTATAAGCAAAAGGGTAAGGAAAGAGATGGAGGTAAATCAACCTAACAATGGTAGTAATGGTGGAGCTAATAGGAAGATTATAAATGACTTTGTAAAACCCACAATATTAGGTACGAGCTCTAGTATCACACGACCTAGGATAGAGGCCAATAATTTTGAGATAAAACCCAATGTGATACAACTGATCCAGAATATGGTACAATTTGATGGGTTACCTGAGGAAGATCCCAATGCCCACCTTGTGAACTTTCTAGAAATATGGGATACATTTAAGATGAATGGTGTTTTTTAGGATGCCATCAAGCTAAGACTTTTTCCCTTTTTCTTGGGAGATCGAGCAAAATCGTGGTTAAAATCTTTGTCCACTAGATCCATTACTACCTGGAATGTGTTAGCTAAAAAATTCTTGGCCAAATATTTCCCACTAGCTAGAACATCCAAATTTAGGACTGACATTTTTTCCTTCCAACAATTAGAGGCTGAAAACCTTTATGAGTGTTGGGAGAGGTTTAAGGAAATGCTAAGAAAATGTCCTCACCATGGATTTAAGTTGGGAATGCAAATGCAAATCTTTCACAGTAGGTTAAGCTTTGCTATGAGGCAACTAGTTAATGCATCTGCAGGAGGCTCCATCAACTCCAAAACTCCAGAAGAGGTATTTGATTTGATTGAAAATTTGGCTACGAATAACTATGCCTGGGGTAGTTCATGATCTAGAGCTTGTGTACATGGGATACACAAAGTGGATGAAATAGTTACCTTACAGGCAAAGGTGGAAACACTCACCCAGAAAATAGATCAATTGGTAATGCCTCCTTCCCAAGGGCAAGTAAGAAGTGTGAATTGTACTTTTTGTGGGGAAGGGCATGCAAACCATGAGTGCCAAAATATAGGGTCTTTACAAGAAGCATTGGAACAAGCAGCGTTTATAGGTAATGGTTGGCAAGGTAATAATCCTTATAGTAATACTTACAACCCAGGTTGGAGGAATCACCCTAACTTTTCTTGGAATAGTCAAAACCAACCTCGACAATCTTTTCGATCTCTGGGATGCAAAGGACTCAACTACGTCTATCGTATAATACACCACTAATAAACCATCCTTGGAGAAACTGGTCACCTAACTGGTAACAGGAATGGAAATATGGTTCCAAGGAATCGATATGAGTACGAGAAACTTGGAGGTGTCCATACATAACTTTGAGGGTCAAATTGGATAGTTAGCAAAACTCATTGGTGATCGTTAGCTGAGATCACTTCTAGGCAACACGGAGACTAATCTATGGGACCAAGACTATGGGAAACACTAATTTTGAACTGCTTTATTATTATTATTATTATTATTTTCTTAACAATATTTTTAATTCTCATTTACTTTCATTCATTTGATTGTTAGACTATATTCTTTTTATCTGTTCATGTTCTTTTTCTTTGTGTTACCCCTAAGGGTATTTTCTTATGTTTTAACTTATGAAAAATATTGATGAAGACTAACTTATGTGATTTACATGTGATAGGACATGTTTGACCCAGGTTCCTTCAAGGCATGCAAATAGGATTTCTATGCAACTCCTGAGCAATAGAATCCAAGAATGGGTTATCAAGTAAAAGACTGAGCTTAGGAGATTGCATATCAAGAAGTCTTTGTGGAAGAACCTTAGACTAGGAATCGTTAGTAAGGTAATTTTTTCAAATTCCTATGTCTTCTTTACCTTATGATTCAGTTTTATTTCTACCATTAAAGCATACAAACAAAAAGATTTCAAAGTTTTATATCTCAGAATTTTTGATTAAGTAGTTTGGCTGACTCTAAATCCGAAAGATTCGTCCAAAATCCTGTGAACAGTGTCAAATCATTTCTACTTGAAAAGGTGTCATTTTAGACTTACCTTTTAGATACACCATCGTCCAAAACTTGATTCTAAAACCCTGGCAAATCTGACAGCAAAAACTAGTCGTTAACTAGCCGTTGCTGTCTTACTTTTCATTTCTATAAAAGCCATTTAAACCCGATTATCTGTAAGATTTTTGTTCTATCTCTATCAAAAACACTCTTACACTTTAGAAAATAAAAATCTTCCTTTTCATTGTGCTTCAAAGGTGAAAGGCTATTGGAGCTTATTTGTTTGTATTTGCTCAAACTTGTGAGCTATTTTTGTAAGTTCTCTTTCATTCTAACTTGTATCAAGGTTGAGAAGGTAAAACCCAGTTTGGGTGAGCCTTGATTTATTATGTATCACGGTTGTGTTGTAAAACCCGTTGGGGTAAGCCTTATTTTGGTTAATGTTCAAGGTTGTCGAGGAAAACCCATTAGGGTAAACTTTGTTTTGTGAATGTATCAAGGTTGTGGTTTAAAACCCAGTTAGGGTGGGCCTTGATTATTGTGTTTTAAGATGTTGGGTATAAAACCAAGTGTGGTGATCTTCTTGTGTCAGATTGGTATAGCCTACCACCATTGATTTGGGAAAAAGGTTTTAGTGATGATGTTAAAATCCTTAAGTGAGAACTTAAGGTAGAGGATATAGATCATTTGATGATCGAACCACTGTAAATCATTAAGTCTATTCTCTTGCATTTATTTTGATATTCATGCTTATATTTTTACTGCTCATCTAACTTGAAAGCATTATACTCCTCATTGAATTTATTGATTTGATCAAAGATTTTTATATTAATTGAGTGAGACTATTTTTGATGCCTTATCTGCCTATCTTAATTATAGATTTTCACTTCATCATTTAGTGGAGTTTTTGAAAGTTCTTCGGCACGGACAATCTGATTTTTGTTGCACACACACTTATTTGTTCTTGTTTTAAGATTTTTAGAAGATATTTAAAGTTTGCAATTGTTGTCATATACCTTATTCTCCCCCCTCTAAGGTATATCAATTGGTATCAAATCATTGGTCTATATTATCTTTAGCTTAACAGCTTTGTATCAAAGATCCATATGGCAAATACTACTGCGCTAGCTTACATTGAAAGATCCTCCACAAATAGACCTCCTTTATTCTATTGAAGCAACTATACTTTCTTGAAAAATAGAGTGAAAATTTATATTTGCTCAATCAACTTTGAGCCGTGGAATTTGATTGAGAATGGACCATTTGTCTCGTTGAAATTTGTTGAAGGTAGAAGTGTGCCTAAACAGAGTGATGAATATGACAATGAGGATACTTCAAAAACGACTTTGAATTGTTAGGCAATGAATATTTTGTGTTGTGCTCTTGATTCAAATGAATACAACCGTGTTAATGGAACCAGCGCCGGCCGTGCACTGTTGAAACGAACTTCAAAGCGACGGAAAATTTGTTGAAACAGAGCAGAATAGGACCAAAACGACGTCGGTTGTGAAGCTGGAACCGGCACCAGTTGCATTCTGGAACACATTGTGCGACATTCGGAGAAAAATCGGCGAATGAGTAGAGAAGCAGAACACAACCGATGCCGGCTCCGAGAGCCAAGGCGGTGCCAGCTATGCCTTGAAGCCAAGCTGGTGCTGTGATTTTTTCTACGCGGTTTTTGGTAATCTACGGAGTTTTAGTATCTTCCAACTTCTACTCGGCCAAGAACTTTGTACCTATGAGTTTAGGCACTGCCTAAGCCTATAAATAGATGAGAAAGACAAGGGAAAATGGGAGAATTAATTTATCATCATAAAAAATTACTCAATCCAAAAAGGAATTCTTCAAGTTCAAAGAGGGTTGTGCAAGAAGGTCTTCAAATGAAGAAGAAAGGGGCTTATCTATGAGTGTTTTCTTTGACTTTGTTTTATTTTTCTTGAACAATGATATGTTAATTATTTTACATATTCATGATACTTAGAGTTATTTGATCATTTGATTAATTGATTGTTCTTCTTGGTATTCAATTACTTGTGCTGATTACGAGATTGGTTGATTGTTACTTTCTATTAAGCTGCTTGAAAAAGGGGTTGATAGTAGTTCAAATCATTGGTTTCATACTTGTTGTCTATTAACTTGCCCGAAAAAGGGGTTAATTGCTAAGAACTGGTAATTAAAGGTTAATTGTTGTCTGCCAGAATATGGATTCATTGGTTAATTTCATGTTTTAAGTTTGCCAGAATATGAGAATTTAATCAAGAATGGGGTTCAATACATCTTTTTGGTAAGACTGGTTGAGACAGAACATGTGATACTAAGTTACCTAGAAGGTAGGGATTCATGGATTGAAAAAGAAGTGAGTTAATCTTAATCCTTCATGATGCCAAGGGAATAATTAGTTATGATAATGGTTGAGTTCTTTAAGGTCATGTTTATCTAGACAATGGCTTAAGTTACTTAAATCTACATCCTTGACATGTATATATTTTGATTTTGATTTTCTTTTTACTTGTTTTTCACTTTATCTAGTCGGTTAAACAATGAAAGAAAATGGATTAATCTCTACTTGTTCCTTGAGGATCAACACTCATTTAAACCTTATGCTCGGTTAATGATGAGTACGCTTGCTCATAGCTGTGATTTGGGTTGGACGTTTTAATTTAAACTTGATTGGAAATGTGCTTAGTTTTTGTATGATTTTTACACACAAGTCCAAACACATCAAGTTTTTAGCACCGTTACCGGGGAACAATAGTATGAAAGCTTGGATTTTGTCGATTTAACCATGTACATATGTAAATATGTATATATGTTCCTTGTATGAAAAAGTGCCATATTTGTGTTGTTTGTATAATTGTATTTTAATTTCACTATATGTTGTAAATAAGTAGATACATGTTCATAATAACTAACTTGTCCTTGTATGTTTGTATATACTGTATATTTAGTTATTTTACTAACCTAATGTTAATGTGGAATATGTGTAATCTTTGTATTTTGAATTGGATGATTTTTACGTCTATAATTTTTAGTCAATACTAACTCTTTTTATTTTCAAGTTTTTGGACTTTAGCTAACACGATATTGGAGACGCCCTGGTTTTATTTTATTATTTGTTTCTTTATTTACAAATATTAATTTTAATTTAATGTTTTGTTCATGAAGTCGTGGTCATGCATTTAGGATAGTTTTTAGTTTAGAAAAAATAAAAATAATAATAATAAATAAAAATCAGCATTGATGATAGTTGGCAAAATTACAAGCTCACATTGATGTTTTTAGTAAGATGTCATTAGAAGCATTAGTGAATTCTTTTGTTGCCAATATAAATTCATCTGTTCAATGGCATGAAGAAGCTTCCCAACAATTGTGCGATTAAAGGAAACACTTAGTTAAGATTGTTGAGGAGAATCATAAGTTCATGCTAGCCCATTCACTCGAACAAGAGAATCTCCCAGGAGAGGAGAGATCCTATGAGGGACAACTGTCTAATGTGGGAAGGGGGGTATTCAATTCTTCTATATGTGCTAATAATCCAAATCTCTCTTTGTCACATGATTTCCTAGGTTCCTCTCTTTTCTTAGAGAATATGGGTCCAAATAATGATGTGTTGACTTTAACATACTTCAAGGAGTTGGATCTTTCAACACTATATCGTAAGAAGTCCTTGGAGGATGGTGGAAAGTTCTACCATTCACCCCATTCAACGGGAAGTAACTTAGTATTTGTAGAACCGTTGAAAAGTAAGGATTTCCCAATCCCATCTTTAAGAACTCAAACACTAAGTCTAAAGGGGTATTTTAAATTGTAAAAAATCTTTTGAAGGGTTAATCGGTGATTTCAAGCTTGATGCATCTGTTAGATACCCTGTGCACTTATATGTTGACAACAATATTTGTGTATCAAAAGAAATGTTAGAGAAAGAGGTTTATTTGTTTTGCTTTAGTGAAAAAATTATTTTCATGAACCTTTCATTTTTCAAAACCCTCCATTCTTCATTCTACATTCATCATGCCTATCTTCTACTTTGAGCAATAATTTCTTTCCAAAAGGTTTGATAAGGAAGCATGATGGGTATAGAGGATTTTTGTTTTATTTTTGTTTTATTTTAATTTTAGTCTTTTTCTTTAGTTTGTTTTCTTTTATTTAGGTATGTTTTTATTTTTTTATTATTTTCCTTGTACTTTTATTCGTGTTTTATTTTACAGGAATAAAGTCCTCTTGGATAAGCCCTTCTCTTTTACCTCAAGTTTGGATACCTATTGGAGCATTATTGCACTTGGGAAGTATTACTTAAACTTTCTTACCCATTATTATTTTTAATCCCTTTGGAGATGCTTTCTGATGTTTATCTTTTGCCAAGGAGGACATTGTCCAATTTAAGTGTGGGGGAGTGGTTTGGTGAGATACTCTGTCCAAGTTTTTATCAATTATCTTGGTGTTTTCTTAGTGGTGAGATACTCTAGGAATTTGGTTTAAAAGTTCTAAAAATTTACAGATTTAGAAGAGTGAAACTTTTGGAGCTAATTTAGAATGGAAGTTTATTTTTCTTATCTCTTCTCCTTTATATTTTTGGTCCCATGGTATTGTTTATTCTTTGTTATATTTATTTTGCCGTTGAGGACAATGTCCAGTTTAAGTATGAGGGAGTGATTTGTTGACAAGTCTTCTATACATATACTTTAACTTTAACCTTCTTCGGAGCAAATTTTTGTGCAAAATTTTTCAATTTTTTTTTTATTTTCTGGAGCTTTCAAGCTATATTTTTAGTGCATGTCTTTATGATGCATTACAGAGCATGTGTTCTAGATCATTTATGGCTTATGCATAACTTTTTGCACGCACTTGGACGAAATAGTTCTTGATCAAATGCTTTGCATTATTCTTAAACCTGTTTTTCTACTAAAATTCATAAGGCATTTTAGAACTTACTTGAATACTTCTCGAGGCGAAATAAGAAAGACAGTCATAATTTAACTTAGGAATGACAGTAATACGCCTTTTTTGGATAGTTTGAGCTTTTCAAGCCTACCTATTGTTATATTATCCCAAGTGCCTAATTTGAGCCTAAATTGTTGATTTCTTTCATTAAAACGCGTCACAATATTTTTGTCCACTGCTTGGTGCTGAGAGTTTGAATAATTTTCCAAATCTTTATGCTCTTGATGGATGAAATATATGTTTGAGAATGTTAAGAAAGAATGTTGGGATAAAGATCATGACTTGTTACTTTCAGTCATGGATCAATACTGAGTTAAGCTGGAAAGAGGAAAGAAAGCAAAGAAAGAGAAGAAAAAGAATAAAGGGATTGAAAAAAAAAGAAAACAAAAAGCTACTAGGATGAATTGAAAGAAAGAAACTATAATACCCCGCTACCTAGGCCCGCCAGGGCCAGGGATGTCGCCCCATCCAAAGAACAGGGGTCTTTATAACTAGGTCACACAATTAAAATAGCGAAATGAAAATAATAATTTAACTTAAAATATATTACAACCCAAGAATAAATCCACGAATAAAACCATGAATTCCCAAAAGAAAAAAAAATCCATAAATAAAATCATCCACTCTCAACTCCCCAAAGCAATACATAAAAATAAAAGACAGCATTCTCTTCCAAGGCAGATAACACTAGCTACTCATCCCCACAGCAGGATCGGCCTGAAATCATGGTAAAAAGGTTATCAGACAGAAATCTCAGTACGTCCGTGTGTGCTTTGGGTGTTCAGTGGAAATAGTTCGTGGATGCAGAGTATAAAAACTTTGTCAGAGAAATATTGGCAAGTAA
The DNA here is from genome assembly GCA_026120185.1 of Voacanga thouarsii. Classification (NCBI taxonomy): domain Eukaryota; kingdom Viridiplantae; phylum Streptophyta; class Magnoliopsida; order Gentianales; family Apocynaceae; genus Voacanga; species Voacanga thouarsii. The sequence continues at coordinate 47,872 of JANUWF010002361.1, forward strand.
TAAACATTACTCAAAAGTAAGAGTGGCGTTTTGGCTTTTCCAGCCATGCATAATTTATAAGATCAACCACTCGAAAGAAAGGACTATGGGTTACCACACGTTGGGCCCCATAACCGTATGATCAGTATGCCGATACTTTATGCATACTGCCGGTCAGAATGCAGACACTTTGTGCAGACTGACTACAGGTAGGTGATCAGCCTATCGGGAAACATATTCCTCCTTCTCTATACCCAAACAATAACCGGGTGTCCATTCTGGCAAAACACAGCTACTTGACTGAAATAAAAACTGTTAGCTCGGATCGGCATGACTAAGTAGTACTGACATTTCTCTAAGTTGAGTTCATCTTCTGGAGGAGGCTTCCTGCCAGAAGACTCACTCTTACTCTTCAAAACTAGTACTACCAGTCTACCCCCATTGAGTACTCAACGTAACGTATCCCACTTGGGAAAAAAAATGAACAAAACATAGTTCCACATGAAAATGGCAATTAAGGTTTCTCAAAGTTTGGGGCAAAACTAGTTTTAGAAAGAGTTTTAGGTTTTGAGTAAAACCGCCCCTTGATTTGCAAATAATTTATTGGTCTGAAATGAGAACGGAAATAATCCTCAATTGCCTTTACAGAAATGAGTGTCCATGCACTCTACATTTGGCTTGCCATAAAAATCATTTTTGCGTCAAACAGGTTTTATGCAGGAGCTTACCTGATCCTTGCCCACAACAAAGGTCTCCAACAGCTGACCTAACCCCGCATAGGGTAAATACAAACCACAATCAAACTCAAGCCAAAGACTCACTTTTTCAAATAAAACTAACTCAACTTATTACCATCATATCCCTAGTGTCCCAAGCTTTAAGGCTAGGTAACAAATAAAAGGGTTTATAAAATAATTCTAGCTTGATATTAAAATAACTAGAGTTTGGGAAATAGGTACAAAAAGTTGAAGGTTTAAATCTTGCTAAAAATAAACTATGGTTTATTTGAAAAATGGTCCAAGGTGGTATTAGGTAAAATAATGATTTATTAATAATTTAGTTGTTAGAAAATAATTGATAGCTAAAATTTGTTGAAAATAAATTTAATGAGTCTTGTTTGAAAAATAATAAGTAAATCCTTAATGGGTTTTAATTAAAAGATAATAATTAAATTTTTAGTAATAAATATTTTATTAATTATAATTATTTCCATAAAAGGCTTTAATTGATTTTATTATTTTAAATAATATATATATATATATATATATATTTCTAGCAAAAACTATTATTCATTTGACTAAAATATCACTATTTTATATAAAAGACCAAATCCACATTTTCCCATGGTTTTCAAAATTTTACTAGAAAAATCATATTATTAAATATTTTATTAATGAAATAAAATTTAGCTTAGGGACAACTAGATCATGGTCATATTCCTATAGCTAACCACAATCATGAACATATACAACCCTTCAATTCATCAAATCATCCAAATCATGCATACAAACATAGATCTCAATTTATCAAAACACGATCTAACCTCTACTAGCATAAATCTGATCATTGCTTCAATAATCCAACATGAATATAAATCCCATTCACCAAAGGTGACATAATCTCTAGCATACTTCATCACAAATACTACCTATGACATGCATCAAACCTCAAATCAACATGCAATCAACCAAGATAATCCTTCCATGCATAAGTTCCATCTCTTTCACAAACATACAAATATTCATGCTTCAATCTCAACAATATACACTCAAATCCTATCTCCATCCACCTTCTAACAACATCATCCTAGAGACATGAATTTAGGGTTTAAATGAAAGATTGAAGGCACTTACTTGGTTGATGAATGCCTTGAAGGAGTTTAGAATGGATCTCAACTCCTAGATGCCTAAATTTGTCCAAGGAAGATGGAGATAGCATGACCATGGAAGATGAAGCCATCCGGCCAAGAGAGAGAGTTTCGGCCATGAGAGAGAGAGAGAGAGAGAGAGAGAGAGAGAGAGAGAGAGAAATAGAAACCATTAGCATGTGTTGATCACATATATTCCCACTAGAGATCAAGATTGGAGAAGATGAAGTTGTTAGAACAAACCTACCTTAAAGGTGTTCTTGAACCTTCACAGAATTTTCTAGTTTTGATTCGAAGTAGCGAGTTGATTTGTGGAGTTTGATGTTAAGAATGGTGTTGATGGACTCACGGCAGTGAGTAGGTCAAATCTGGAGATTTTAGAGAAGGTTTGAAGTGGTTTGGAGGGGTATTAGGTGAAATGAGGGAGTAGGTGTTCTTGGTGTACTATGTGTTCTTGAAGGTTGAAGAGAATAAAGAGTTCTTGGATGGAGGCTACCGAAATTCTGAAGAGATTAGGGTTGCCAAACTGTTTGTAGGATTTAGGAAGATGGTTTTTATGGTTTGGAAGAAAAAAGGAAAGGCTAGTTGTTAAAATCTTTGAAGAATATTTTTGGGAAGCAAATTTGGAAACTAGATATCACAAGAATATCTTTGATTATTGGAGAGCTTTTGGAGATCTGCCATGGACGAATTTCTGGGCAGTGTTTTGGTTGAATGAAAGCTGGTTGAAGGAGGCTTAGGGTGGCCAAAATTATGGAGTATAATGGTGGAGAGAAGGTCTGGTTGTTTGAGGTATATTTTATAGAAAGTTGTTAAATCGTGGTAGCTGGAATTTTGGTATCCAAATCAAGGAATGATTGCAGAATTTTTTGGAAATTTTTAGGCAGCCATGGCTGGATTTTCGTGTAGAAGCTTAAGGGAAATAATGGAGCTCTGTTACTGGAGGTTTAGGAAAGGTTTTTGCAGAATAAGGTTGGTGTTTCGGCTAGAAGAGAAATAGGAACCAAAGCTGGAAAATTTTCCTGCACAGTTTTTCGCTGAACAGCAATTTTCTGGGCAGATTTTCGGCTGCCATTTCCAGCCAACTTACAGAGAGTTTAAAGGGGAATTTCGGGGGTATTCAAGGCTGGTTTACAGCCTTCTTCATGGAGGAAAAACATGGCTAAGGTGCTGCATAAAATCTAGAAGAAATCAGCTTGGTTTTGGACCTCCAAAGTAGCGATTTTGCCCAGAATTTTCACTGGTTTTGCACAGCCTTTGCGCAGCCCGAAAATGGCAGAAATAATTCATGTTTCAAACTGATCTTAAGGCCATTTTTCTGGCAGCATTTGGGAGGGAAAGTTAGCTAAGAAGCTCGACAATTTGAAGGTACAACAAGATGAAAAATTTCAGCTCATTCTAAGAAGTAAGATAAACTAGTCTAGAGCGAATTTTCAACAAGCTTACTAGAGGGATTTTTCCCCTTGGAATTTCCTACCATTCTTCCACATTTTTCAGACCATGAGAAGCCTTTTACTAGGACATTTTGATGTCACAAGATCACAGAATTTTACTGAAATTTCTGGAAAGAAAATGGATAGAACATCTTGATCAAACCAAGGAGTTGAAAATTGAGGAAAATTAAGGATCAAGGGAAAATGAATTCCCTTTAAGAAATTCGAGTAGAGTAAAGGAGTGGAATGAGAATACTCCTAACATGTCTCTCTTAGGACCATCATCCCTACCTTACTCTAAGCTTATAAGACCGAAATTTCCTCTACTAAGCAAAAATAAAATTTAATCTAGCTAAAGCTTCTATGATGGAATTCGAATCCAAAACCTCAAGAATTAATTCCAAAGCTCTAACCACTACACCACAACAACTCTTGTTGATATTTTCACTAGAAAATTATTTTCTATTCAATGCACAGGCTATCTCCCTATTTTCACCTCGGGCAAAAATTACCATCTTGCCCCTCTCACACAATACTCACCAACAAGACCTCAAGACAATAATAAAATCCGAATCCAAAACACATAAAAATCATATGAAAATATATTTAACCATGAAATAAAATATAATATGCATCCCAACCCCCCTTACTCTAAGGTTGGTTTTGACTGGGGTTTCACAGAAACTGTAAAAAAAAAATAATAATAGTAGCAGTGAAGGAAAAGACAAGTGAGTGATGAAGAAAAGAAAAGATCACAAAAGAGATGGTGATTGAGCTGTAAAAGTTAAAGTTCATATAAAGTACTTGACACCATTGCTGTAAAATTTGAGTGATCTTGTGAAAGAAATAGAAAAGAGTTGATGAAAAGAAGTGTTGAAAGAAAAAGAGGAAAAAATACAGGATTTGCTTGAGTGGAGTTGTAATTGCTATATGAGGTTATGGTTTGTTGGATTTTTGGAATAGGAGAGCAAGAAGAGTTGAAAATTAATGATTCATTTTGTTTATCCTTTTCTTGCGAACTCTCAGTTTTTCTTTGACTTTTCATTCTCCTATATCCTTCATTTGATAAGCTACATTACAAGCCTTTAGCATTACATTACAAGCTTAAAAGTCCTACTTAATCTAAGTAGAATCATGATATGTCTCAGATTAGTGGAGAGAGTGTATGAAAATTAAGCATATGGAATGTATATTTTTTTGAGCTAAATTCTTTCCAATGGTTTGAGAATATTGTTAAGTATTGTGATGGTTCTATTAAGTCGTTTATCACTAACACAAGTCTTGCATTAGTTGTGAAAGATTTAGTATTATGTGTTTTATGTTCTTGAATGAAGAAAACATTGAAGATATGGTTTTGAAATTGATTGAGTGATTTGTTAAACCTTGTGTTTTCCTACTTGTTCTTGATACTTTGCTTAAGGACAAGCAAAGAGCTAAGTGTGGGGGAATATGATAGGGGCTAAATTAGTCATATTTTTCCTAGTTATTTGAGATTCATTTGTGATACATTTTGTTCAATAACTAGTCATATTCCTTCACATTTGAGATTTTACCCTTGGAAAGGTGTTTTGTTCATTATTTTAGATTTTTATGGTAAAACGAAATAAAAAACGTCTCAAAATAGAATCGAGGCGGCGCCGGCTAGGGCTCCTGAACCAGCACTGACTGTGCACTGTTGAAATGAACTTTGAAGCGACGAAAAAATTGTTGAAATAAAGCAGAACAGTACTAAGGCGGCGCCGACTACATTCTGGAACACATTGTGCAAAATACGAAGAAAAATCAACGAACAAGTAGAGAAGCAAAACACAACCAGTGTTGACTCTGATAGCCAAGGCGGCGCCGGCTGTGCCCTAAAGCCAAGGTGGTGCTGTGATTTTTTCTACGCGGTTTTTTGTAATCTACAGAGTTTTAGTATCTTCCAACTTCTACTCAACAAAGAACTTTGTACCTACGAGTTTAGGTACTGCCTAAGCCTATAAATAGATGAAAAACACAAAGGAAAATGGGAGAATTCATTGATCATCATAAAAAATTACTCAATCCAAAGAGGAATTCTTCAAGTTCAAGGAGGGTTGTGCAAGAACTCTTCAAAAGAAGAAGAAGGAGGCTTGTCTATGACTGCTTTCTTTTACTTTGTTTTCTTTTTCTTGAACAATAATATGTTAATTATTTTAGATATTCATGATACTTAGAGTTATTTGATCTTTTGATTAATTGATTATTCTTCTTGATATTTAATTACTTGTGTTGATTACGAGATTGGTTGATTGTTACTTTCTATTGACTTGCTTGAAAAAGGGGTTGATGGTACTTCAATTCATTAGTTTCATACTCGTTGTCACTTAACTTGCCTGAAAAGGGAGTTAATTGCTAAGAACTGGTAATTAAATGGTAATTGATGTCTGCCAGAATATGGATTCATTGCTTAATTTCATGTTTTGAATTTGTCGGAATATGAAAATTTAATCAAGGATGGGGTTTAATGCATCTTTTGGGTAAGACTGGTTGAGACAGAACATGTGATACTAAGTTACCTAGAAGGTATGGATTCATGGATTGAAAAAGAAGTGAGTCTATCTTAATCCTTCATGATGCCAAGGGAATAATTAGTTACGATAATGGTTGAGTTCTTTAAGGTCATGTTTATCTAGACAATGGATTAAGTTACTTAAATCTACATCATTGACATGTATATATTTTGATTTTAATTTTCTTTTTACTTGTTTTTCACTTTATCGAGTCGGTTAAACAATAAAAGGAAAGGGATTAATGTCTACTTGTTCCTTGAGGATCGACACTCATTTGAACCCTATGCTCGGTTAATGATAAGTACGCTTGCTCATATGTGTGATTTAGGATGGACATTTTAAATTAAACTTGATTGGGAATGTACTTAGTTTTTATATGATTTTTACACCCAAGTCCGAACACATCACTCAGGTTCTTTCAAGTTATGGAAATAGAATTGCTAAGCAACTCTTGAGCAATATTATCAAAGAATGGGTGATAAAGTAAAAGACCAAGCTTAAGAGAATGCATTCCAAGAAGTCCTTGTGGAAGAACCTTAGACTAGGTATCATTATTAAGGTATTTCTTGTAAATTCCTATGTCGACTTTACCTTATTATTCAATTTTATTTCTACTATTGAAGCACAGAAACAACAAGATTTCAAAGTTTTATATTTTAAAATTTTGGATTGAGTAGTTTGGATGACTCTATATCCAAAAGATTCATCCAAAATCCTGTGAACAGTGTCAAATCATTTCTGCCTGAAAAAGTGCCATTTTGGACTTACCTTTTGGATGCACCATCGTCCAAAACTTGAGTCCAAAACCTTAGCAAATCTGATAGCAAAAACTAGCCGTTAACTAGTCGTTGTTGTCCTACTTTTCACGTCTATAAAAGCCATTTAAACCCGATTGTTTGTAAGATTTTTGTGCTATTTCTATCAGAAATGCTCTTACACTTTAGAAAACAAAAATCTTCCTTTTCATTGTGCTTTAAAGGTGAAATTGAATTGTTCAAAAGGTGAAAGGCTATTGGAGCTTATATGTTCGTATCTGCTCAAAGTTGTGAGCTATTTCAGTAAGTTCTCTTTCATTCTAACTTCTATCAAGGTTGAGAAGGTAAAACCCTGTTGGGGTGAGCCTTGATTTATTGTGTATTAAGGTTGTGGTGTAAAACCCATTGGGGTGAGCCTTGTTTTGGTTAATGTTTAAGGCTGTTGAGTAAAACCCACTAGGGTGAACCTTGTTTTGTGAATGTATTAAAGTTGTGGTGTAAAACCCAGTTGGGGTGAGCCTTGCTTATTGTATTTTAAGAGGTTGTGTATAAAACCAAGTGTGGTGATCCTCTTGCATTAGATTGGTATAGCCTACCACCATTGATTTGGGAAAAGGGTTTTAGTGATGATGTTGGAATCCTTACGTGAGGACTTCATGTAGTGGATGTAGATCATTTAAGAATCGAACTATTATAATTTATTGAGCCTATTCTCTTGTATTTATTCTGATATTCATGCTTGCATTTTTTCTGCTCATCCAACTTGAAAGCATTATACTTATTGAATTTATTGATTTGATCAAAGACTTTTATATTAATTGAGTGAGATTATTTTTTATGCCTTTTCTGGCTATCCTAATTATAGATTTTCATTTCATCATTTAGTGGAGTTTTTGAAAGTTCTTTGGTAGTTCATTTAAAGCTACACAGATAATCTGATTTTTGTTGCACACGCACTTGTTTGTTTTTGTTTTAAGATTTTCAGAATATCTTTAAAGTTTGCAATTGTTTGCCATATACCTTATTCACCCCCTTCTAAGGTATCTCTTTTTATTTCCCTTTAATTCCAATTTTAAAAAAAAATTAATTTTTTGCCAGAGCTGACCTGGTGTCGGGCCCAACCTGTGGCCCTGGCACCGTGCCAGCTCGGCCCGATAGTAAAGCGCGTGTAGAATAGGCCCAGTCCTTGGGCCCGGCACCAGGCCCATTTGGCCACAACACTTAAATCCAACCTTCTTGGCCTTTTTTGTTCCAAAAACTTTCATCCCTCTTAAATTTTCTCTTAACCCATTGCCGGGTTCATCTTCAAAACCCCACCAGATCACTTTATATACTTCAAAAATACTTCCAAAACACAAAATCCTTACTTTGTTCTTGAATGTTTGGATTAAAACAAGGAAAAATTCAATCTTTTCACCCAAAATTCATTTTTCAATCCTTTTATTAGGGGCATGATTTTTTCAATATTTTTGTATATAATCATTGCTCATGCATTGAAGATCACTGTGGTATGAATTTTCTACATTTTCTACATTTAAATTTTTTCTTATGAATTTTGGGTAGTTTTCTATGCATTTTTGGGTGAAAATTCTTTAAGATTTTTTTGATGAAGGATGTGATTGTTTATGATTGCTTGCTTTGAGCATTCATTTGCATGAGAATATCATTGATACTGCTTTATGTTTAATGCTATTGATATTTTACAACCTTTTGGAAGTGATTGGGCTTGCAGTCTTTGTGAGTAATTTTTTTTATAAAGGATTCTTGTTCATGTTTCACTTAGCCTTATGTTGATAAGCTTGGCATTATGATATAAATGGCATGGGTAATTGAGCATTGTGATTCTGAGCTAAATATGGCTTCGTTGAGCACTATTAAACATTGTGGATTTGATTAAGCTTGTTGATATTGTGTTTGGATTGGCATATGTCTATTTTTCTTGTAGGTTTGTTAGAGGAAGTTGAGTGGTGTTTATCGATTATTTTGTGGTGTTTTGTCTTGAGTTAGTGGTAGTGCTGAAGGGTGTTGTAATTGTGAGAAGGTTAAGAGTTGAGCATTTGTTGTAAAGAGGGAGTTGAAAGCATCATATTTTGTTGTTCTAGCATCTTTCTTCATCCTTCCATTATGTCTAGATGACCTAGAAGGTTAGCACAAAGGGCTAAGAAGGCTTGAGATGCATCTTCCTCCACACATTCTTTCAAGCTTCTACCTACCCAATTTTCTGATCCTATGTGTCAAATACAGTATGACAGGCACTAACACAATAAAATTATAGTAGAAAAGCAATACAGGCCATCTTTAGACAATTTCCTAGAGCTTTCTACTATGTTTAGGTACCTGGGGTAGGAACCCATTATTAGAATGGACGGTCCTTATTGTCCTATGAGCATGAGAAAGTTTTATGCCAACATGCAGGATAAAAAGAAAAATACTCTCCAAGTCATCTCTACCATGGTCAAAGGGATTCCCATTAAGTTTGACAAGGCTAGACTAGCTAGAATTTTTAGAGTCTCAGATGAGGGATAGTGGATAGTTGTGGACCATAATAACCAAAAGATCATCTCTGAGCTTACATAGGATGTGGGAGCTGTAAGGGCTAGTTTTCGTTTATGGAGAAAAGGGGAATTAGGATAAAATCGGTATTACTCAAGTAATGACCTTGAAGCTTAGTGGCGTGCCTTAGTCTATATCTTTGTTTTGAATGTCCATCCCAAGGCTGGGTGACTTCAATAAGTCTAGGGTCCTTGACCTTTATATTGTTGATAAGATGAGGAACCGTGAGCCTATTCCCCTTGCACCAATCATCATTCACTCTATGCAAGAGGTTATTTCCTCTAACATTGTAGTCAAAGCCCTTAAACTCCCTTTGGTTATTATGCATATTTGGAGAGACTTTGGAGTACGACTGGATGGAGATTTGAGTGACCCTACTACTGATAAAAAGTCCAAGAGGTGGAATAGGTCGTATAAAGTGTAGTACCCTAGAAGGGAGGAGCTTCTCCCTGAGGAGAAGGAAGAAGAGCTACCAACCAGATCGGCCCCTCGTGCTATTAGCTCTCATTCAAGCACTGATTTTGAGGCACAAATGGAGGTACAGATAGAGAGCCAAATAACTATCCTCCTCTAGCTTCATGATTCCATTGCAGACATTCATCTTTCCCAGGATGTTCAAGATCAAAAGCTGGCCATTTTGATCGAACAAGTTACTGGTGCATCTTCCAGCCGCGGAGCTGACAATGATGACAATAATGATGATGAGGATGGCTCTTGACCTACTCTTTTGTATTTTATTTTATTTATTTATTTATTTAAATTTTAATGACCTTTACTAGCTTTTAGGTATCTTTTCTTTTATGTTCTTTTTCTAGAGTTTGTTTTTCTTTGGTTTTGTTTCTTTTTAAGTAGGTACTCTTGTAACTCTTTCTTGTGGTGGATTCAAATTTGGTGGCACGACAATGTAATGTAAGTATCTTCTTCATTTTATTATTATTATTATTACTCTTCTTTATTCATCTTGGCTGTACTTTTCTTATTCTATCTTTGCGATTTAGGACAATGTCTAGTTTATGTGGGGGGGGGGGGACAGGGAGGAATGAGGATGAAGAAATATTTTTCCATATCATTTGGTGATATATATATATATATATTTAATTTCAGTTGTTTTCATTCATAAGCAAGGTTGTAATTCTTTTTCTTACTTGGATATGAATTTTGTCATTCATTAGGTGAATTTTTATGAAATTGTTTTATTAGATAAGATATTTTGCAATATTTGAGAATTTTGATTAATCTTGTTTATGCATTGGTGTTTGAATATTATTTGACTCATCTAATTTGATTATAGAAGATATGATTATTATGGGAAGAGTTTATTGGCTAACTCTTATATTATGAGTTTAGATTTTGCTAGCTTTGAGTTATGATGAACAATGTGAATTGATAAAAGATCTTTGCGAGGAAAGATTGTGGAGATTTATGAAAAAATGAATTGAGTTGAGTTGAGAAAAACAATGAGTGGAAACAACACTATTGTTAGGTGAATTAAAAAATGTTCTTATCATTGAAGACCTTTAGCTGAAAAGGGGGTTAATATGGGGAGAAGTAGCAAGTGAATTTGGTGTACTCTCTTAAGGCTATCCCGAATGCAAAAAGGCAAGAAAGAATAGAGAAAGAAAGAAAAATTTTGTTTGAAAAAAAGATAAGTGATGACTATAAAGGGGGTCAATACGGTGTGTGAAGAGAAATCCATGCACTTGAGGGGATCAATTCCATAAGTCATTGAAAAAATTTTGAGAGAAAAAATTTTGGAGTGCTTTCCTTACACCATGACTTAAGTTGTGTAATTTTTAGATTTATAATGCTTGAGTTGGTATATGGCTTGACTTATGTGATTCATATTATTTATATTTTAACTGGAATGGTGAAATAATCTTCTTAGACTAAGGTATGCACTTGATTAATTTGACTTCAAGAGTTTTGTGAGAATTTGTCCAATGTTCCAAGGTATGAAATTGTTTTCAAATAGTATGGATGACAAAAGTTGTATCTAAACTTTTAAGGGAAGAAATAATTTTTGCTATGATAAAGAATTTTTTAATAAGAAATAACTTGTGTTTTCTTGATAATTTTTCTTCGACTAAAGTGTTTTGCTTGAGGACAAGCAAATGTTCAAGTGTGGGGGTATGTGATAGGGGGCAAAATTACCATTCTTTTCCTAGTTATTTGAGGTTGTTTTAAGATACATATGTTGTAATAACTGGGTATCCTCCTTCCTATTTTACATTTTGCTTGTAAAATGTGTTTTTGGTAAATATATGCAGATTTAAGTTAAAATTGAGCCAAAAGTGAAAAGTTCTAGAATAGACCTGGCACCATGCCCAGCAAATAGACTAGGCACTGGGTCCATTTTGTTCTAGTAGAAGAATTTGAGCTAAACTTTTGGGGAAATTCTGGAATAGATCTGGGGCCAGGTCTAGCAAATGTACCTAGCACAGGTTCCATTCTATATGTAGGCAAAAAATAGAGCAAAACTCCAGAGGAAGAATAGAGTGCACATGGCACAAGGTGGGTTGACGGTACCCGACGCTAGGTACGCTCTAGAGACGAATATTCTGTGCACAAAATAATAAATTTTCCAATGATTTTGGTATTTTTCAAATCCTATTTGGGCAAGACTTCCTAAACCATGAATTTAACATCTAAGAAGCCTATAAAAGCACAAAAAAAACACAAGATTGGGAGATATACCTAGAGAGAGGTGAATTCATAAGCAAAAATTTTGAATCTCTTATTAAAGGAGTCCACCCAAATCAAGGAGCATTGTTTAAGACAGTCTTCAAGGGTAAAGAAAGAGGCTTGTCTATTAGTGCTTTCTTTTATCTTCATTTTCTTTTCCTTTAACAATAATGTATTCAATGTTTTTATTGTAATTTAATATTATTTTGGGATTCATGATTTTGAGTTAATTCAGTTGTGTGATCAAATCTTTATCATCTTTGGTGTTTGATTGCTTGATTTCATTGGTTAATGATGCGAGTTCTTTTAATTGACTTAGACAAAATGATGTTAGGAGTTTTGTTGTATTAATTTTGTAATTGTTAAATCTTAAGGGATTTAAACGATGAAGTTAGGATTTTAGAACTAAGTGATCAAAGGTTAAGTTAATTTCACATTGACATAAGGTCATTAGCTAATTTCACGGTTTTAAGGAATGGAGATTCATGTATATTTTTGATAGGATGGCTTGATTGACAAATCTGCTAATTGAATCAAAATATATAATGATGAGTTTAATGCATGTTTTGGTTATGTTAGATTGATTGACAAATCTTTTAATATGAATCAAAATATAGGATCCCATAGATTAACAAATGAAGTGGAATTTACTTAAGTAAATTCATGACTTGACAAATGATTGAATTTACTTTACATTCCTTCATAATGCTAGGATAATAATTAATTGAGAGAATTGCTAGTTGGTTCATTGTCATAATTTCTATGATAATTATCTAGATTGCATACTCCTACATCCTTGAGTTGTATATATATTTTTTATTTTTCTTTTTATTATTTTCTCACTTTGAATAGGTTAGTTAAACAATAAATGAAAAGTGATTAGTATGTACTTGTTCCTTTGAGGATCGATACTCATTAATTCCCTATACTATGATTGCAATGAGTATACTTGCTCACATGTGTATTTTAGGATTAATGTGTTAATTAAAACTTAACTAAGGGATGGATTTGAAATTGATAATTTTTATACACCCAAAGTTTATGCATCAAAAGCTCAATATCTCCTTGGCTTTATCTGCCTTTTGGGTAAAAGACCTTTTAGTCATCTTTTCCATAAAGCTGGATCATACTAAGGCTAACTTTCAAATCTCAATGACCCCAAAGGCCCATATATATTAACTTCTGAATCATGGTTGAGTTAATATGACCCAATCGTAGATACTATAAATAAGATTCATTGGCATTGGTCTTTCTCTTCGTACTTAAAGGTTCACTTCAAGTGTTGTTTAATTGATTGTTAATTGGATTTATGAAGAATAAATTTTCATACATGTGTCAGTCCATAAAACTTCTCCATTTTTACTGATAGTAACCTCAGAATAGAAAGAAATAGAATAACCATATTTATTTATTTGGAAACTGAAATCAACTTCAGTTTAAAACTTGGCACATATAAAATGTCGTTCAAAATTACTATCTTATTTCAATAAAAAAAGAAGTTCCAGCTTTCTCATTGCTTAGGCCTACACTTGTACTCCATTTCTCACGCATAGTCTATGTTCTCCTTTCTAGAGTCTTTTTTATCTTTTTAAATGCATGCAAAGAGTTAGAAATATGATTAGTGGCTCCAGAATCATCAATCTAAGTGGAAGTTGGTCTAACCATAGATATAGACTCTATATAGTAAACATTACCTGTGGGGTTTTTCTTGGTTTGAAGATCTAGACACTCTTTTTTTCCAGTGTCCCTTCTTCCTATATTTGAAGCACTTGCTTTTGGGTTTCTTAGGTTGGGATTTAAGTTGGGCTGTTTTGTTTCATTTCTTCTTCTTGAACTTTCTATGCCTGGGCCTAGTTGTAGAAAAAGAAGCCTTAGCAATCATAGACTTAAACTGTAGCTTCATGATCTTCTCTACCACCTGGAGCTCCTTTATCAACTCTGTTAAACTCATATGTAACTTATTCTTGTTGTAATTCAACTTGAACTAAGTAAAAGAGCCCAGTGGAGATTCGAAAACTAAATCCACTTGGCTCTCAGGGTCCACCATAGCTCCCAAGATATTTGCTTCCTCGAAAGCAACAATTATTTTTAGCATATGCTCCTTGCCTGATGCTGTAACACCCCACCTTTTTACTTCCGATTTGCTACTACTTGTAATGGGATGAGAATTTATATTAACGGCCAGAACAAAAGTTGATCGGTGTATTGAGACGAATACTTTGGTAAAATAAAGTTTTGTCGGGACCTGGATCTAATTATTAGATTTGTTCTACCCGTACCCTAAATTTTTGAAAGGCTATTAAGATCAACAAAATAAGAATTTTAGGGTACTCTAAAAAGAGAAATTGATTAGTGCAATGAGACGCACGTTTTGGTGCTAATTGTGCCACCCGGGGTATCGGGGGCATTTTCGTCATTTTGGCCGCGTTCGTGACTTCAATCGCGAATTTGACCAAGTAGAGAGGGAATTGAAGAATTTAAGTGTTACCAATGGATTCAATGGAACTTTTGGAGTTGGATAGTGAAATAAAATATTTTTCCATTACGGACCCGATTTTGGTCATTTCTGAAGAAAGTAGAAATTGCGGTTGGAAATGGGACGTGTGGCTTCTTATGATTGGTGGAGGAAAATAAGTGTCATTTAGTGATTGGTTAATGAGGTCAAGTGCTTCTATTTGATTGGTTGTGATAAGTTGAGATAATTTAGAGGGCCCACAAGAAATAAATAAGGATGGCCCACAAGCATGACAATCTTGACTAAGTTGGACTGCCTTTTCACTTCATTTGACCAAGCTTAACTAAGCTAATCTTGATTTGAGCAAGTTAACCATAGTTGATTATGCATGGCTATGCAAGATTAGAAAATATCTAATGGTTCTTGAGAATTCTATGGATTTCTACAAGCATCACCAATGCTCTTGTAGGTTCTAAATAAATCCAAGACCTTGTAAGATATTCTACAAATTTCTTTTGAATTCTATAAAGATCTAAGGGCTTCTAGAGTTGCCAAATCACCATAGAATTCTTGAATATTCTAAATGACACCTAAGTAGCTAGGTGGACCAATCAAGAGCTTCTAAATGTTTGAGACCATTTAATGAACCTTTGACTTGAAGACCATATTCCTCTATATGTAGGCCATGAAGGCCAACTAAAATGGCATTAGATAGCCAGAATTTCGGAGCAAACAAGAGAGAAAGGAGAGAAGAGAAAAGAAAAGGAAATAGAGAAGAGAGAGAGAGAGAGAAACCGGAAATAGAGAGGAGAGAAAGAGAGAGAGAAAAGCAAGAAGATGCTTGGACTGTTCAGCCTCCAAACGTAGCAAAGGAAAGTTAAAGATCTACCTTACTTGAAGTAAAGTTATTATATAAAGCATGGAGATCATTTTGGTATATATATTGTGAGAAGTTTATGTGTGAAGTATGGAAACTAGTTAGGTGAAGTTGTGTGAAAGCTGTCCTTGTGTGCAGAAAATTCTGGGAGCTTTTATGTTAGTAAATCTATAACGTTTCAGGATTTGAACAAATCAAGCATATATATTTGTAGCTAAGGATCATAGAGACATTTTAGAACAATTTTGAGGTTAATCGGATTTACGGATCAAAAGTTATGGTGAAAATAGTAAAAGGTGCCAAATCAGTAACGGGATTTTACTACTGGATCTTTGTGTTCAAAACTGAACAAAATGGACAATAGAATTGGTACTCCATGAATTGGAACTTGTAAAGGAATGTCTTTACGATATATTACAATTGATTTGACATCATTTGGATTTGTGGATTAAAAGTTATGGGCAAAACAAGTTAGGGTGTCAAACTGGAAAATTGCAGAATGTTAAGGAATGAATGAATAGTGAAACTAAGTCAAAACTACTGAGGCTGTTTTTGCCCAGTACCGTGATACTGGAACTAGAACTCTAAAAATATCCTATACTGAATTAAATTTAAGAGTCTTACGGTCATTTTGGTATATCATGGAGCCAAATTGGAGCTGTAAATTGAAAGTTATGTATAAAACAAAATTGTGTGTCAAACCAGTGAAATTCCAGAAAGTAGTCCAAAAATGAATGGACTTAAGGGGGACTACTTATGTGATTTTGGATAAATTAATTGGGGAAACATGAAGTGGATCCCTTGTTTATGAAGGGAGGAAGGATGTGGAAAAAGGAAAACGAAAGAATTGATCAAATGACGCGAACGAAAGTTAAATGTTTTCCTTGACCGACGGCTAACCATCGGCCTCGTCAGCTAACCATCGGCCCCATGGGTTAAACGACTGTTGAACGTCGGCTAACCGTCGGGCACATCGGCCGGACATCAGTTGCCCGTTGGCTATTTTTTGACCAAACACGAATTGACCAAAAAAATGATATTTGATGTAGGTTTAGTGATAAACGGTCAACGGAACATCAAAAACGGTAGAAACAAAGGTTAAACGGCCATGAACGGAAATGATTGCTTAGGACACGAGGGGAGTCCCTTGGGTTTCTAAAACTCTTTCTAAAGCTAGTGTGCATTGTTTTTCTATGAAATGCTATATTATATATTGTTTGGAACATTTTATTGAAATATGTTTGGAAACATTGAATTTAATCCACTTTTGGAATTGGAATTCTGGATTCCTTTAAATGCGTTCTTTTTGAAATTAGGTATTTGGAAAATGTTCCAAATGTCCTTATTGGAATATTTCATGAAAACCTTTGGAACTCGAGTATTCGATAAATGACCAAAATATCCTTAGTGGAGCTCGTGTGAATATTTTTCAAATCGAGTAAGGGTAAGATGACCTGAATACCCTTGGAAATGACTTTTGTGATCGAGTATGGGGAAAATGACCCGGATACTCTTGGAAACATGTTTTGATGTGTAAATGGAACCCTTTATCTGGTAGTAACATGATTTTGGAAAAATGTTGTTTTGCCCCAAAACTGTTTTGATATGAAAATTCTGTGAGATCAGATAACCCTCTGGCCTGATCAGTCAGACGGGGTTGGTGACATTGAGTACTTAGTAAGGATTTTGATCTTTGTACTAGCCCATATTAGAGATAGACGAATCCAAGTAACCTGATCAGTTCTGGGGATTGTCTTATTCCAATCAGGGTGATAGGATATTGAGATGAGTCGTCCTAGCTAGCCGTTTTGAGCCTGGCAATTGCCTGTTGATTATGATGGTGGATTGTTCACATGATACCAGGCGGGTACACTCTGTGTGTTCAATCCTTGGCCACCTCGATGGTGATTGATGTCAAGATTGGGACCCCTGGTTTATTGTGGCAAGTAAAAGATCCCTAAGTGCAAGGTGAGGTACATTTGTATGCTGCTCACCATTCTAGCATAACACGAGTGACGTGCTATAAGGCGCAGTCCCTGGCACAAGAGACCATGTAGCTGAAGGCAAGGATTGCGGGACTTGCATACAGGCCGACCTTCTGTTAGAGAAGTGCCTGTGATTGGAAAAAAAAAAATAGGGCAATGATTTGAAAGTTGAAACACCGTTTTCCAAAAAAAATTATTGAGTTCTGAATACACTCTTCATTAAAGAGTTTTGGATTCATTTCTAATGAACAAATGATATGTTATTTCATAAACGTTTTTGTACTATGCCTCTTTGATAAAATATTAGCATACACGGGACTCACTGGGTGATTTTTCACTCACACGTGTCTTTTATCTTACCTTTTTGTAGGATCCAAAGTTGGAAGAACCTACAAATAGAGGACGATACCACAGTAACAGCAGAATAAGTCCAGACATTTCCCTTTTGGATAATGTACCTTATTACTGAGGTTGAATGGAAACTTTCATGTATGAAATTCTTTATTACTTGTGCGCACTTGACGATCAGTATGGGTTGTTGTATGAATCTGGACTTGCATACTCTGTTGATTTTCGTTATAAAGACCCTTTGTCTAGGCAACTGGACGGGGCAACACCCGGTGTTGATATGCTTCCACTGTACTTTTAGTAGGGGTGTTATAGATGCCCCTTCAGCCATCTAGGCGTTATTGATCTTTCTAAGAGCTCCTGCCTTATGAGTTAGCTTATATATTTTGAGCATATGCTCCCTGCCTGATGCCCCCTTAGCCATCTTGGTGTTATTGATCTTTCTAAGAGCTCTTGCCTTGTGAGTTGGCTCATATCATCTAATATTGTGGTTACTGATGTGCTAATGTCATAAGCAATGGCCATGTACTTATGTTTAGGCTGTAGCACATTAGACATACAGTCCAACATGTAGCAATGAGCCATCTCATTGGCCCTCTCCCATGCCTTCTCATCCTCATGCTCCTCCTCGATGGAACCTTTCCCAATAATAGGGAAGGTTTCGTAAATGACATACTTATACTCCTTAGTTGTGAGTATTATGACTAGGTTCCTTTTTCAGTCTACGTAATTTAGGCCTATTAGCTTATTCTCTCATAGAATAACGGCCAAAGGACTGAAAGAAGCTCTACCAACTAGTTCTAAAAATTAAAAATTAAAAAAAAAATCTCAGTTTGTGAGAAAACAAATTATTTGTGCACTTTATCATCATATTAAAACTGATAATATCTAACACTATCACTATTACCTAAAATATGATCAATTTTGCTCTTAGGAGAACTGACATAACTTCTTGAGAAGATTAATAGTTTCCTAAGCTAAGTGTATTGACCACTACAAATAGACAACCCTTCTAGGTAATGGTCCAGAAGACAACTCCATCGAGGGGATGGTCGTTTCTTCTCATTTCCTATGGATAATCATGGCATTTTGACCTACAACGTAGGCTGGTCAATCACAGTACGTATCCCGGGCATCAATTATGTCTATCCATTAGGTCCAGATCCTTGTAGAATCCATATCCTATATGAGTTCACTCATAGGGTGACGCGAGGGGAACCGCGATCTCTAACGAGGACCTTGATGGAAACCGTAGGGCCATTAGAACCCCTCTCCCACTTAATCTTTTAAAATAAGGGGTTTCCAAGAAAATATCCTTTTGAAAATATTCCATTAAGTATCCCTTAACTCTTGTAAAATATCTAAACCCATAAATCTCTATGTCAATGTAAAATCCTTTAAGAGATTTTCTATGGATTAATTTTACCTAGTTAAGAACTTAATGATTTCAAAATTTTCCTTTAAAACTTTTAAGAGACTTTAGTCTCAAGTTTTATTTGACAAAAGCTATTTTTGTTGTAAAATAATTAAAATAGTTGTTCCTTTTGATTCACAAAATTATCTAAATTCAAAATATTCTCTATGTTAAGAATAAAATCCTTTATGAGAATAACCAAGGATTAATGTTTGCTTTTAAGATAAAAAACCATTTAATTAAAGAAAAATATTTTTCCTTGTAAAAAATTTCCAAAAGACTTTGGTATTTGAGAAAACGTACACATAGGTTTATAAAAGAAAATATCATGTCAGAAAATTGTAAATGTTTTCTTACTTTTCTATTCTTTTAACCTAGGTGTCCAAATAATAGAATTAAACACATTAATTAATTAATTAATGGTCTTGTTTAATCATAAATCCCTTACTATTATTTTTCATGCAAAATAGTCCAAGAATATGTATAGGACCCAAAACGGAAAAGAAAATTGAATGAAATTATAGGGGGAAAAAAACTTCCTTGGTCTTCATACACCTGCCACGCTGGATAAATGCCACCTTAACTTGTTCACCCATGGACCTGCACCCGAATCGGCTAACGGCCCACTCCAAAAATAGGTCAAGCCGACAAGTCGTGCCTAGCTGGTGCCCAACCATCCGCAGCTGGGCACTCCTTTGTGCCTCTAGCCAGCTGCGGCTGGGCACACACTTATGCCTAAAGCCGTGGCTAGTTCACTCCTTGCTGTGGTTAGCTATATGCACGCTACGACCAGCTTTTATGGATCTAGAAGGCGGTTTCCTCCTTTTTTCTCCATTTTTGCTTCGATCTTCTCCATTCTTCTTCTGGTTTCTCTGTCCAGACAACTTTACAGGCCTGAAACATTTGCAGAAATTACAAGATTTCTTAATCTCTTTTAGTAAAAATAACACCTGCCTATGCCCTTAAACACTAGGCTTACACAATTTATCTATGAAAACTAGAAAATACAGAAGTTTTTATGCTTCCACTTGCAAAGCTTATAATACGTCTGAAGGATCAAAATGAAAAACATTAAAGAAAGCGCAACGAAAAATTATTAGTTTTTCGAGCAACATCTAGGAGAGAGAATTTACTTTACTTTGTTGGTCACGAATTAACCAACAATGGGCTGGGTTCACTGGAACTTATGTTGGAATGGGAGAAGGATGCACCTGCAGTTCAACCGGTATTCTCGCTAATCTTTTACTCCTACGTATCAAGCATCTCCAAGCTTCCTCTCTTCATCTTTCGGAGTATGACTCTACCTTGCTCTTGGGTTGGCTTGGTGAAAGCTCTTTCTTTGGATAATCCAGATACTCTCTAAGAGAGAAAGTAGAGAAGAACGTGGAATAGAGAGTGAGAGGGGGAGATGACACAGCAGAGAGAATAAGGAAAAATTAACATCGTTATTTTTTTTCTCTTCTCCTTTGCTCTTAATTTCAGCCAGCCTTAGGGCTTCCTCAACCCTTAATGGCCGAAATCATCAAGCCCTAATGGGCTTGCTTATTTACTCATAAACCAGTCCAAGACTGGCTCATTCCTCTTAATTAATTAATTATCTTTTCTGGGCTTCATTAGATATCCAAGACTAATTAATTAATTCTAATTGGACTATTAATATATGTCAACATATATTAGCCTAATTAATTAATTTATTCCAGCCCAATTCTCTGAATTAATTAATTATCTTTTCTTGGCCTTATAAAAACTAAAGCTAATTCATTAATTCTAATTAGACTATTAGAATAAATTTTATTCTCTTCCATATAATTATCTATTAAGCCCAGATTGTGTGCAAACAATACCAAGGTAACTTGAGCTACTCCAGGGACCAAGAAACATATTATTCATGTTACTAAAATGACCAAAATACCCTTATTATTAAATAGCTACATTTTACCATTTCAAATATTTCCATTTATCACTATTCGAAAATATTAACCCCAAGAATAATATTTCTTAAAGTAATGTCTCCGACCTACTGGTGAAATGATAAAAATACCCTTCAGTACAACACCCATCATTGAGACAGGAAAAATATACTAACACCTATCTCAAAGACATCTACCATCCTTAGATCTCTAGTCTGATACTCTATAACTAACTTAAATGTACTTGCTCATCATTGGAAGTTACCGAAAAGCGCACATTCTAGAGTCACATTCCCAAGGCCTTGGATCTTTGGATCATCTCGAAAAATCACAAGGGGGTGATTTAACTGCACTAAGTCAAGCATAGAAACTCTGTTGTATGAGACTGTCTTAACTAACTTGAGTAATAAACGCAATATACAAGAATATTGATCCTACAAAAGAAATCTTACCCAACATACATCAAAGTATAAAACACTAGCTTCGCCAGACCACCAACTCATACTCAAGTATGAAGGTATCCGTCTACGCTGTAGCAATAATAGTCTAGTCTCTATAATTATTGTACTTTAAGAGAGACCACTACTATTGGTCCAGTTCTACGTATTTGAAATATGCTTATGCCAATGATGTGAGTAAACTACTCACTGATTCAAGGTAAATCATTCCTTATTGGAACTCATAACATAATAATCTTAACTTGATGAAATGCCCAGTTCCATCGAACGACTAAGAACTCAATTTTAAATGTGTGACAGGTACCAATGGTCTATACGTTTCTGTGAAGAATGACCCAACATATAGACCATTACTTGTTTTACTAGGACCTTCAATATGAAATAATTTAAGAAAATAAACTAAATTGAATGAATAAATATTTTATTGCAATATGTTTACACAGAATACATAGTCTTTAAAGGCATACTTTCTAACAATCTCGCACTTGCACTACAAAGATTAAGAAAGTCCATAAGTGCCTACCCCTATGATATCTAAGAGTCTGTGAAACACCTTTTCTGTCAAATTGTTGATAAAGGAAATTTGATCGACCACAATCTCCCGTTTTTGGATGAACTCTCAGATAAGGTGATACTTACTCTCTATGTGTTTGCCCTTCCTATAGTTTTGCATTGTGACACTGCTCCAGTGTTGTCATAATAAATTGTGATAGGCCTATCTATATGCGATACTACTCCAAGTTCTGTGAAGAACTTCCGGAGCCACATAGTTTCTTTAGAAGCTTCTGAAGCAGTAACGTACTCAGCTTCCATAGTAGAATCAACAATATAGGATTGTTTGATACTTCTCCATGAAATAGCTTTTCTCGACAAAGTGAAGACATATCCACTAGTGGATTTTTTTCATCTTTATCTGCTTGGAAGTTTGAGTTTTTGTAACTAGTAAGAACCAAACATTAGCATGATGTACAAACATATAATCTTTCATTTCCTTGAGATATTTAAGTATATACTTTATGGCTTGCCAATAAATTTCCGCTGGGTTTGACTAATATCCAATAACTATGCCTACTACAAAGCAGATATATGGGCTAGTACAAAGCATAGCGTACATGAGATTTCCTAAAACCTAAGCATAAGGGATCTTGCTCAATTTCTACTTATCTTTCAGTGTTTAAGGACAATGCTTAGAAGATAAGGATAATCCATATCTAAAGGGTATGATCCCCTTTTACATTAATCCATGTTGTATTTGACCAGTATCTTGTCAATATAAGCAACCTGGGATAAGCTTAACATTCTCTGCTTGCTATCTCTAAGAAGATTAATACCTAGAATATAGCTTCTCCTATATCTTTCATGCTAAATTGACTAGTTAGCCAAACATTAATGGATGACAATGTTCGTGCATCATTTTAAATGAGTAGAATGTCATCTACATAAAGTACAAAAAAAAAAACATTTTGCCAGTGTTGGATTTCCAATACACACATGGTTCATCCATAATTTGAATGAAACCATAAGCTTTCAAAGTTTCATCAAACATATGTTTCATGCTCGTGATGCTTGATTAAGTCCAAGATGGACTTCTTAAGCTTACAGACCATTTGTTCTTGACCTCTACCAACAAACCTTCTGGTTAGGACATATAGATGTCTTCGCTAAGATAGCTATTTAAGAAGGTTGTTTGACATCCTTGTGCCATATCTCGTAGTCATAATGATATGTGATGGCTAAGAGAATTCGAATAGACTTAAGCATGGCTACTGGAGAAAATGTTTCCTCATAATTGACCTCTTCTTTCTGAGTATAACCTTTAGCAATCAACATTGCTTTATAGGTTTCAACATTTCCATCTGCACCTCTTTTCCTCTTGTATATCCACTTACACCCAATGGTTTTTATCCCATCAGGTGCAATGACAATATCCCAAACCTGATTAAGGTACATGGACTTAATCTCGGCATTCATGGCTAGCTGCCATTTGTCTGCAACATTATCAACAATGGCCTTCTCATATCTAATGGGATCTTATTCCTAATGATCAGATACTAGATCATAGATCTCTTCGATTCACCTTTCTAGAACTCTTATCATCCTTCGACTACAATGGGTCTCAGATTGTATATGAACATTCAGTAGTGTTTTTCTTAGTTCTTCGATTGGGGTGTTAGAAGTACTTGAAGATAAATTATTGACCAACTTCTCTTCTAACTCTATTCTATTTGAATCCATGGTGGAAATAACTTGTTCAACCTCTAAGGATCTACCATTAATACTAACAAGTACTTTATGCTCTTGAGGATGATAGAAATATCCACCTCTTATTCCTTTTGGGTACCCAACGAAGTAGCATAACTTTGATCACGATTCCAGCTTATTTTCTTTTGTTAGCACATAAGTTAGACAATCTCATATATTGAGATAGTTTAGACTAGGCTTTCGTCCAGTCCACATTGTATAAGGTGTCCTAGGTATTGCTTTGGAAGGCACCAAAATCAAAATATATGCCGCTATTTCTAAGGCATAACCCCCAAAAAAAAAAAGGAAGATACGCATGACTCATCATGCTTCTGACTATTTCCATCAAAATTCTATTTCTTCTCCCAGCTACTCCGTTCTGCTGGGAAGTCCATGGCGTAGTTAACTGAGATACTATACCATGATGTACCAAGTAATCTTTAAACTCACTAAGGAGGTATTCTTCAACATGTTCCTATCTCAAAATTTTAAATAATTTTATTGTTCGATGCTCCACTTCAGCCTTAAACTCCTTGAATTTATCAAAAGAGTCAGACCTGCACCTCATTAGATAAATATAATCAAAACGAGTGCGATCATCTATGAAAATGATGAAGTACTTGTAGCCTCCCTTAGCTGGTTCAGTCATCGGACTACAAACATCCATATAAACTAGTGCTAGTATTTTCATGGCTCTATCTGCCTTTTTGGTGAAGAACCTTTTAGTTATTTTACCTTTTAGGCAAGATTCACACTGAGGCCATTCTTCAAATTTCAATGATCCTAAAGGCCCATCATTGATTAGCTTCAGAATCCGAATGGGATTTATATGTCTCAATCTTAGATGCCATAAATACAAGTCATTTGATATGGCCTTTATCTTTTTATTATCAAATTCAGTTTGAATATTGTTCACTTGATTTCTTATAGCACGTATATAAAAGAGATTTTCATATATGTTTCCTATACAAATTAAATTACCATATCTAGTGATGGAAATACCAGAATGCAAAGAAGCAAAATATCCTTGATTCATAATTTGGAAACTAAAATCAAATTGTATTTAATGCAAGAAACATATAAAATATCATTTAAATTTAACTTCCTATTACAATAAAAAAATAAGCTCAAGATCTCCCACTGCTTCAGCCTATATTTTTGCTCCATTACCTACTTGAAGTACATGCTTACCCTTGCTGAGTCTCCGTGTCCTTCTGAACCCCTGCAAAGAGTTATAGACATAGTTAGTGGCTCCAGAATCTACTATCAGGAAGATGTCGATCTAACCATCAAAATAGACTCTAAGTATAAAGCAATACCTGAAGTAAACTTTGATAAGAAGTCCAAAAAATCATTTTTCCAATACACTTTCTTGCTACACTTGAAGCATTTGCCTTTGGGCTTCCCATTAGGCTTGGCCTGACTAGACGCTTTAGGTTGGGCCCCTTCGTTGTTCTGGACCTTCCACTTCTTGAATTTCTTAGGCTTTACCTTAATTTCAGAAGAAGAAGTAGAATGAGAGACCAAAACTTTTGACACAGGCTTCATGATCTTCTCTGCCACTTGTAGCTCTTTCATAAGCTCTGTGAGATTCATATCCAACTTGTTAATATTGTAGTTAATGTTGGGTATCTCTCACGCATATCAGAGTGGCGCAGCGGAAAATAAAACGAGATACCATCCCAGGACCCGTATATGTGTGGAAAACAAGACATAAATAGATCAAAGACATCAGCTTTTTACCCTTGTTTGATTGTCCGAAGAACAAAAGTTTTCTTCTTCAAGTCGAGGCGCGATCCAACAAATCCTCTTGATCCAACTTCACGAGAGATGAACGTCTAACCACTATAATCACAGTGTGTGATTATGTCTAACAGTAATCCATACAGAGGATACACTCAACCCCAAATTTTTTGGTGCTATTAGAAGAACTCAGTGACGGCTAGGGCTTAGGTTGCAAGAACCACGAGATAGAGAGAAGAGATAAGGATTTCGTGTGTTGGTTTTGGTATTATCCCACAATAGGGTTTCGTGTATCTCATCTATATATTACACAATAATCCCCTACCAAAACTGAGAATTCTAATCCTATTAGAATTCCCTAATTGTAATTAGAAATATCAAGTTGTCACAATTACAATTTAGACCATAAATTATAACTAGTTATAATTTGTCCATAACAACTTCTCTTTCTCTCAATTAATCCCAATCTGTTATCAAATAACATCTTGAGTATATATAATCCTCTATTATGTGTGACCTATTAGGTTTCCCAGTCAATTGGTAGTGAACATGAATTAATTCAAACATCTTTGAGATTAATAATCTACAATTAATTAGAATTAATGCTATTAATTCTAATCAGGATTGGTTTATTAATTCATCAATTAATAAACCCATATTTCCATATTATGAGTGATATCTAGCAACACATCATCACCACCCAAGAGTCTAGGAAGTAAAATGGCTTGACATGGACCCTTCAATAACAAACTTCAGTGCAATTAACTCCTTTCACCATATAATATCTTATCGGTTTAGAGTACGAAATTAGTGCCAACTTTCTCCAGAATTAATTCTTGCCCGAATACAATATACTTGTACCAGGAACCCACTACTCTAGATGTGTATCAATTGGAACTATTTCCAATACATAATCGCCTTGGCCAAGGACTTCTCGAGTAGTAATTCCTACAACTGGCCGTGAGATATTCGCCCCAACTATTAGGAGTGGTGAATCCTTTATTGACCCTCTCAACTACTTTCTCTTACCTCATAATGTACCCAATATCCATCTCATAGGCGGCCCTCGATCAAGCTCCGGAGATTGGGATCAAAGTACAATGCTCAACAAACAATGTACCTTGGAGATCTCAAGTCTAAGGATACTTACACGTTTGCTATATTGAGATTATATCACTGACACTAAATAGTTATCCATGTGATTTTCTCAAAGTTAGGTCATCCAATGAACTTTTTCTATTAACAAGCATCCATGTGTTAACTTTGAGTATCTCAATACTCACGGATATGAGAACCACTGCATGATCAAATCAAGATGTCTAACACATGTTGTGAAACGCCAGTCGAAACCAACCTTAGAGTAAGGGGTTTGGGATGCATATCATATTTTATTGCATGTTTAAATATATTTTTATATGATTTTATGTGCTTTGGATTTGTGTTTTGTAGCCTAGAAGGCTTAATTGTGATTATTGAGTAAAAAGGGCAAAATGGTAATTTTTGTTTGAGGTGAAAATATGGACATAGCTTGAGGATTAAATAGGAGAAATATTTTGGAGAGAAAATAAGAACAAGAGTTGTTATGGTTTAGTGGTTAGAGTTATGAAATTAATTCTTGAGGTCTTGGGTTCAAATTCCATCATTGGAGTTTTAGCAAGGTTAAATTTTATTTTTGGTGAAGTAGGCTATATTTCGGTCTTAGCTTGATTTAGGGAAGAGTAGGAGTGTTGTCCTAAGGGAGACATGATAGGAGTATCCTAATCCTACTCTTGTGTCCTACAAAAATTTCCAAGGGAATTTATACCCTTCTTGATCCTTAGTTTTTTCTACTTCTCAATTCATTAGGTTGGTCAATTTGTTCTAGCCGATTTCATTCCAGAAAATTTAGTGGAGTGCTGTGGCTTTGAAGGATCAAAATGTCTTAGTGAAAGACATCTTATGGTCTAAAAATGCGGAAGAGATGTGGAAGATTCCAAGAAAACAAATCCCTCTAGTGAACCTTCTAAAATTTCACTCTAGTTAGGTTCACTTCTCTTCATAGCATGAATTGAAACTTTCCAGCTTTTTGTGCCTTCAAAGTGTCGAAATTCTTAGCCATCATTCCCTTCCAAATGTTGCCAGAAAATATCCATTTTGATCAGCTTGGAACCTGGATTTTTCTGGCAATTTTCGCACTGCACAAAGGCAGTGCAAAACTAGAAAAATCCCTGGGCAAAATCACAACTTTGGAGGTCCAAAACCAAGCTGTTTTCTTTCAGCTTTTGTTCATCATCTTAGCCACGTTTTTCCTCCATAAAGAAGGCTGGAAAGCAGCCTTGAAAGACCTCTGAAATGGCCTTCAAATCCTCTGCAAATCATCTGGAAAATGGAAGCCGAAAACTGCCCAGAAAATTCCAGCCTTGCAAAAATTATGTGCAGTAATTTTTCCAACCTTGTTTCCTTATTTAGCCCTAGTCCAAACTTCTCCAATTTTCTGTACAGTCTTCCCTTAAACAGCCATGAAATGAACTCCATTGTCTTCCCCAACCTTCTGCACGAAATTCAGACATGGCTGCCAGAAAATCTCTCCAACAAATCTCTGCAATCATACTTGATTAGTTACCAAAATTCCAGCCACCATAATTTAGCAACCTTCCATAAAATGTTCCTCAAACAACCAGACTTATTCCTCACCATTTCACTCCAGCATTTCGGCCACCATTACCCCTCTTCAATCAGCTTTCATCCAGTAGAAACACTACACATAAATTTGGCCATAGCAGATTCCTGAAAGCTCTCCAACAATAAAAAATATTCTTGATATATTTGGTTTCCAAAATTGCTTCCTGAAAATATTCTTTAAGGATTTCAACAACTAGCCCTTCATTTTCCCTTCCAAACTAGAAAATCATCTCCCAAAACCCTACAGAAATTCGGCCAGCCCTAATCCCTACAGAACTTCGGCCAGCATTAACCAAAATCCATCCATCATCTTCAACCTTCAAGAACACATAGCACACGAAGAACACCTACTCCTTCCTTTCACCTAATACCTCTCCAAATCACTTCAAACTTCTTCTAAAAATTTCAGATTTCATCTATACACTACTGTGAGTTCATCCACACCATTTTTAACATCAAACTCCAAAATCCAACTTGCTATTTTGGATAAAAAACCAGAAATTTTGTGAAGGCTCAAAAACACCTTCAAGGTTGGTTTATTCAATCAATTTCCTCTTCGCTAATCTTCAATCTCTAATGAACATATATGTGTTTAAGCATGCTAATAGACTCTCTATTTTTCTTTCTCTCTCTCTCTCTCTCTTGGCCGAATGATTTCATTAACCATGGCCATGATTCCTTCATCTTCTTTGGGTGGATTTAGACATCTAGGAGATGAGATCCATTATAAACTCCTTCAAGGTATTCATCAATCAAGTAAGCCTTTTAACCCTTCTTTTAAAATTCTAGATTCATGTCTCTAGGATGTTATTGGTAGGAGATGGATTATGAATAAGATTTGAGCATGTATTGTTGTGTTGAGTAGAGGTTGAAGCATGAATATATGTATGAATATGATGGAGACGGGATTGATGCATGTGATGATCTATCTTGGATGATATTATGATGTTTTAGGGTTTAATGCATGTCTCCATGTTGTGAGTGATGTATGTGATCAAGTATGCTAGAGATTATGTCATCTATGATGAATAGGATTTATATTCTTTGTTGATTATTGAAGCCATTATTATGTTTGTGCTAGTAGAGGTTGGATCATGCCTTAGTAAATTTAGATCTATACTTATATTCATGATTTAGATGATTTGATGAATTGAAGGGATATATATGTTCATGATTGTGGTTAGCAATAGAAATATGGTCATGATCTAGTTGTCCCTAAGCTAACTTTATTCCTTCAATAAAATATTTAATATTATGATTTTTGCAAGTAATTTCGAAAAACCCTAGGAAGGATAGATTTGGATTATATATATATGTGTGTGTGTATATATATATATATATATATATATATATATATATATATAATAAGGATATTTTAGTCAAATAAATAATAGCTTTTGCAAGAAAATTAAAATATATAGATATTATATAAAATGATAATATCAAATAAAGCCTTTTATGAAAATAATCATAATAGGTAAAATATTTATTATTAAAATTTATTTATTATCTTTTAATCAAACCTATTAAAATTTATTTATTACTTTTCAAGCAAGACTCATTAAAATTTATTTTCAACTAGTTTTAATTATCGATTATTTTCCAGCAATTAATTATTAATAAATTATTATTTTACCTAGTACCACCTAGGACTTTTCATCAAAGAAACTCTAAATTATTTTAGTAAGATTTAAACCTTCAACTTATTAGTTCCTATTTCCCAAAACACTAATTATATTAAATATAAAATTAGACTTAGCTTATAAACCCTTTTTATTTATTATTTGGCCTTAAAGCTTGGGACACTAGGATCATGGTAGTAGTGAGTTGAGTTTGTTTTATTTGTGAAAGTGGATTTTGGACTTGATTTTCTTTTGGGATGATCTAGAAAGTGCTATAATTAATTTATACGAA
Organism: Voacanga thouarsii; assembly: GCA_026120185.1. Taxonomy (NCBI): domain Eukaryota; kingdom Viridiplantae; phylum Streptophyta; class Magnoliopsida; order Gentianales; family Apocynaceae; genus Voacanga; species Voacanga thouarsii. The sequence goes on from JANUWF010002361.1 coordinate 77,678, forward strand.
CTCTTTGCTAGATTTAGAAGATTGTCAAGGGTAGGGACCAACTTACTAGAGTTCATACCTTAAGCTTAAGGACAAGGTAAGTTCCCTTACATTCATGAAATTGATTTTATTTTATTATCTTGGTTTGAAAGTAAGGTTGGTGAGTATCTCTTGCAAATACAAAATTTTAGCACGATACCTAATTTTGAAAACTTCTATAGTTGGAACCTTCTTATTTTGGAAACTTTCTACATTTGGAAAACTTCTAATTTTAGAAACTTCTAGATTTATAAATTTTAAAATGTGTCAAGCATGACTTAGGAGCCAAGCATCAAACATTTTGATTTGTTTTTAACATGCAAGAGATGAATTCTTTATCATGCATATACTTTTCAAAAATCATAGCATAACTTATTTGAGCATGGGGCTCCTCCACTATGAATTTGTGGAATAAATTGTTGACTTAAAACCATTCCTTCTAAAATTTTTTTACGAGTTAAAAAAATGTTGTTTGGAATTGTGTTGAGCTAATTTTGTAGGTTCCACTTTGGAGCCTTATGAATTATGAAGATTGAATAACGTTGAGTACTCAATGGGGGTTAGACCTTTATACTAGCGTTTGGTTGGTCTGAGGATATCTCTCGGCAGGTAGCCACCTCCGAGAGGTTGACTCTTTACGATCAGGGCATCAGTATAGAAGGTTGAGCCGTCCTCAGCTAGCGACGGGGTTCTAGTAGAACCAACGGCCGGAAGTGGGACAACCGGATTGGATTGGGTGAGAGAGGGAGGAGAATCTCACTCGGTATGATATACACCTACCAGGTGTTGGGGGTCAAGTGCTTCACAGGAGTGAGAGCCACCTTTGTACCCTTTCACCACCTGACGGGGGTCAAGTGCTTCACTTGGTGTGAGAGCCACCGTTGTGCCCTGTCAGATTAACTTGGTTGCTTTAATTGATGAGCTATTTTCGTGGAACTGTTTTAAAGTGTCATTGGAATTTTATTCGAAGCTCAATATCTTTTAATTATTCATATCTATCCAAACAGAATATTTTAAGAGCATCTTGCTTCGTGACTTCTCACTACTATCTTTCAAGAAGTGAGAGTTAAATTTGTAAAGAAGGCATGACAAAGCTTTTGATATATTGTTAGTGCATGCATCATGAAAAGTGTTTTGTCTTTTTAGCCCAACTCATACACGGGGCTTTCTGAGATTTCTATCTTATCACCCTTTTTACCATGATTTCAGGTCGATCCTGCTGTGGGGATGAGTAGCTAGTGTTATCTGCCTTGGAAGAGAATGTTGTCATTTATTCTTATGTATTGCTTTGGGGAGTTCAGAGTGGATAATTTTTTTTTATTTATGGATTTGTTTTTGGGAATTCATGGATTTATTCTTAGATTTATTCTTGGGATGTAATAAATTCTAAGTTAAAGTATTATTTTTAGTCCGCTATTTTATTTGTGTGACCTAGTTATAAAGACGCCTTGTCCTTTGGATAGGACGACATCCCCGGCTCTAGCGGGCCTAGGTAGTGGGGTGTTACACATATAAGTCTTAACGCATTAATGATGTCCTGTATCATTAATACTTCAACTAGCGACTATTTAAGTACTAACACTATACATTGTAGTAGGAATCTCACATCATGATCTCTATTATAATTTTCATAACACAGTGTTGTACTAGGGACTTTATTTAACAATTATATTACTTAAAAATAAACAAAAGAAATTGTAAGATAAATAATACCTTTTATTAAATTAAACTGTGTCATATACAATGTACAAGTGATTGTCTCTAGGGCACAACACTAATAAACTCTTACTCGCACTAGAGCCAATCATTCATGTATCTAATACCAAATGACTCAACATGGCAATCATGTTTCTTTTGCGATAGTGCTTTTGTAAGAGGGTCAGCTATATTCTCATCCATGGGAACTATCTTTATCTTTATTTCCTTAGCTGCTTCAGAAGAGGCTATGTACTCAGCTTCTGTCGTAGAGTTGACAATAGTCTTTTGTTTAGAACTTTTCCAACTTATTACCCCTCCGTACAACATAAACACATAGCCTGATTGTGATTTGAAATCATCTTTATCAGATTGAAAACTGGCATCAGTATATCCATTTATTTTCAAATCACCTTCTCCATATACTAAGAACATATCCTTAGTTCTTTGTAAATACTTAAGAATGTTCTTTACAGCCGCCCAATGACCCTCACCAAGGTTAGATTGGTATCTGCTCATTAAACTGAGAGCATAAGATACATCCGACCTAATACATATCATAGCGTACATGATAGATCCAATAGCTGAGGCATATGGAATCTTACTCATGTGATCCCTTTCAACTTGTATCATGGGAGACATTGACTTTGAAAGGCTTATACAATGTGACATAGGTAAGAATCCCTTTTTAGATTGATTCATGCTAAACCTCTTTAGCACTTTATCTATGTATTTAGACTGCGAAAGACCTAGCAATCTTTTAGATCTATCCCATAGATCCTTATTCCAAGAATATAGGTTGCTTCTCCAAAGTCTTTCATGGAGAATTGTTTGGACAACCAAACTTTAACCATTTGCAGGACAGGTATATCATTTCCTATTAGTAACATGTCATCTACATAAAGCAGTAAGAAAATGATTGCACTTCCACTAACCTTCTTGTATACACAAAGCTCATCCATGTTTTGAATAAAACCAAACTCTTTGATTATTTTATCAAAACTAATGTTCCAACTCCTAGAAGCTTGCTTAAGTCCATAAATGGACTTTTGCAGCTTGCACACCTTTGTGCTATCATTGGATGTGAAACCCTCAGGTTGTGTCATATATACTTCCTCAGTTAGATTTCCATTACGGAAAGCTATTTTCACATCCATTTGTCAAATCTTATAATCATGATGAGCATCAATGGCTAGGAGTAACTTGATAGATTTTAACATGGCTACTGGCGAGAAAGTTTCATCATAGTCAATAACATGTTGTTGACGATAACCTTTCGCCACTAGTCGTGCTTTATAGGCACCTAAGTTACCATTCATGTCTATTTTCTTCTTGAACACCTATTTGCACCAAATAGGTTTAATTCCTTTGGGTGGATCAACCAAAGTCCATACTTGGTTGTCATACATGAAATCCATCTCTGACTTCATGGCCTCAAGCCATTTGCCAGATTTTGAACTATTCAGAACATCCTTGTAGGTAGTAGGCTCATCTTCATCTATGAGTAATACGTCATTGTGGTCATTAATGAGAAATCCATATCTCTTAGGTGCCACACATATCCTACTAGATCTCCGAGGTTCTTGTGTATTAGAAGGTTCATCTATTTTCTCAATAGGTGTGGGGTTAGACAGTTGATCCTCATTTGTTTGATCATTATAAATTTCACTAAGGTCAATCTTATTCCCACTGTCCCCTTTGAGCATGTGCTCCTTCTCTAAGAAGAAGGCATGCTTCGAAACAAATAATTTATTTTCGAATGGTAGGTAGAAGTAATATTTGAAAGATTCTTTTGGATATCCAACAAATAAATATTTGTTAGACTTATTATCAAGTTTGTCTGACTGTGGCCTTTTGACAAAGCAAGATAACCCCATACTCGCAAGCGAGATAACATTGGTTTCTTACCAAATAACATCTCAAATGTGGTAGAATCAACTATTTTTGTTGAAACTCTGTTTAGTACATAAACAGAAGTCTCTTGTGCATACCCCTAAATGATTTTGGTAAGTCTGTAAAAGCTATCATGGTCCGTACCATATCTAGAAGGGTTCGATTCCTTCTCTCAAATACACCGTTATGTTGAGGTATATGTGGTGGAGTCCATTGAGATAATATCTCATTGTCTCTAAGATAACTCAGAAACTCTTGGCTCAAGTATTCCCCTCATCGATCAAATATTAGAGTCTTTATACTTTTGCCAAGTTATTTTTTTTATTTCATTGTTGAAGTCTTTGAACCTTTCAAAGGCCTCAAATTTGTATTTTATAAAATACAAATACCAGTATCATGATAAGTCATCGATAAAGGTTATGAAATAGTTGTAACCTCCTCTTACTTGTATTGACATGGGGCCATATATATCAAAATGCATAAGTTCTAATAACTCCTTGGCCCGTTCTCCATTTCTTGGAAAATGAGTTTTAGTCATTTTATCTAGTAAACAAGTTTCGCATGTGCCATATGATTTATAATCAAATGACCCTAAATCACCAAGCTTGTGTAACTTAGAAACACAATTTTCGTTTACATGGCCCAAACGACAATGTCATAAGTAAGAGGTGTTAGAGTTATCTATTTTAGGTTTCTTATTATTTATATTGAGAATTAGATTATCCAAGTCTAGAACATATAAACCATTAACCAAAATTGCTGAACCATAATAAATATCATTCAATGAAAAAGAAAAACATTTATTCTTAACTATCAAATGAAATCCATTTAAGTCTAAACACGCAATTGAGATAATGTTTTTCATTAAAACTGGTACATAATAACAGTTTTGTAGTTCTAGAATTAATCCCGAAGGTAGGTTTAGCTTGTATGTCCCCACTACAAGTACAATAACCTTTGCCCCATTTGCAATACGTAGGTCCATATCGCCTTTCTCTAGCCTTCTACTGCTCTTTAGTCCCTGCAAGTTATTACACAAATGAGATCCATATTTGGTCTCTAATACCCATATCTCATTTCTAAAGGCAGTATTTGTAATACCCCGCCCAAAACCATCTTTGACTATGGGGAAGAAAGGTCATGCATTGCATAGCATTTCACATTTCGCGTGTTATCTTAAAATTATTCTTGCATGGGTGCATGTGATTTTCAAAGTTGCTTTTGCATTTGATTTATTTGGGGTGAAATAATTGTGTTGTCTAAGAGTTGGTTAAGTGAAGTTTAGTCGAGGAGATGCAAGGATGAGAATTAGGGTGGAAAGAATTTCTTAGAGAAATATTAGCATTGGAGTTGGTTTGGAATAGCGGAGAGCTTGGTGATTTCCTTTGGTGACCCGAGTTCGAATCTTACCTCTTGCGAATCTTAGTTTTCTTTTTGAAAATTCTTTTTCCTAGACTCCTCAATGTTTTGGCCGAAAAGACCCTAGCCATCCTAGTGAATTTTTCAACATATTTTTTTCTAAAGAAATAAGTCTCTATATTTATCTCCTAAATTCAAGGATTTTTTATGTGAATAAAGTTTATTGTTATTTTCAGCTTTTGTTCCCTTTGATTTTCGAAAAAAAAAAACCCTAGCTGAATAACTAAATTCCAACTTGATTTTAACTTACTAGATTTTGTAATGGATAGTTAGAATTAAAGTGATATTTTTCTAGTTGGATACCTTGTGGATTTTGAACATAAATACTAGCTAAAAATCTGGAAAATTTTCCAGCTAGGTGCCGCCACTTTTTGAAGAAGTTTTAGCCAAACTCAAACTCTTCCAACACTATGAAATCTTATTCAAAATCCTTTAGAAAATCAGATTTTATTTCAATCCCACTTCAACTAGGTTTTGCTTCCTTTTCCTAGCAGAATTTCGGCAGCCTGGTGCAAGCATAAGCTGTCCAAAATTCCAGCACTCCTAAATGCAGTCCAACTCTTCAAATCCTAGCTCAAAACATCTAGAACACTTCTCATCAATTCAGATTACCTTAGCCACACAAAAACCAGATTTTACTCACCAAAATTCCAAAAATTCGGCCAGCTCAGGAACCAAAATTTCAGCCAGCCTTGCACAAGAAATTTCGACCAGCTTGCACTACAACTCAAACGAAAATTCTGCACACCAAAACCTACCAAAATCCTTAGCTAATTAAGCCAATTTTCAGTGCCTAAAACCCTCGCCTTTTCTTTGTAAATCAGGGCAGAACAACAGCTAAAACAATCCAAAATTTCTCCCCTCTGGTTCAGTGATTTTTGCACAACACATGACCCTTTCTTGCACAGAATTTTAGTTCTCAAAACCTACTCAAACTCTTTCTTGTTTTAGCCAAAAACTCTGAACGCACACAGCCTTTTTCTTGAACAATATTTTGAATAGTGTAAGGTAGCAATTGCAGAATACATTCTCCTCATAAACCCTCCCAAATTCGGCAGCAACAAGGTGCACAGCAAGCTGCAATTTTCAGCCTTGTTGTCCACAAAACCTTAAGCCATTAGGAGTCTTTCTTAACACCACCATCTAACCCTAAACCAATCTTCTCTAACCCTAAATCACAGTAGCCTACTACCCTCTCCATGCTACATGAAAATTCCAGCAAGAATCTCCCTATAATTTTTGAAAATCATAAGAACAATTCCTAACAAGAAACCGATCACATTCTAAGGTAAGCAAAAACCATATTAACCTCTTGATTCCTTTCTTCCATCAATTCTTCTCCTTTTCTTCCCTTGAATCATGCCACCTAAAGGATGATTTCATCCCTTTTACCTGCCTTCGATCAAAATAAAGGAAAGAAGGTAGCTTTTCCTTTCTACTCGAACGAACTCGGGACGAACACCATAGGAGCATCGAGATCTTGTTAACCCAGTTGTCGTAATTTAAGGGAATCCTTACCCTTGATGTCGAAATTAAGGTTTAATATGGTTGATGATGTCCATTAGCATAATGAATGGGTATTTTAAGACGAGTAATTAATTAAGCATATTCGATGTATAACAATGCCATATTTTACTGTGGTGATGATAGATATGAGTTGTGATGGTCAAGTCAAGCCTTTTTTATATAATATTCATGTATTTGATGAATATATGGTCATAAAATATGAACTTTGGGGATTGGTTAATTTATTGGGAATTAGATAGTGGATTGTGAATTATTATGGGAATAAATGAGTTTAGAGCATGTTCGAATCGATTGAGACCCTGATCATGATATTATATGGTTTTAGATTGGGAAGATATTTGAGGAAAGCAAGCTGTGATTTTATCTCATTTGTCTGAGACATATCAAGTAAGTCATTGCATAAACTCTTTTGTTAAATGTTGTGATGGCAAGTCTATGTTGTAAAGCTTTGTGAAGCTATTGTTAAACTATGTTCGCTTGGGTTGTAGATGTGGATATTTATTCTTTAAACGGTTTTGTCAAACTAATGATTTTATTGAGAAAACTATTCTTTCTCCAAAATTTTTAGAAAACTCTTTTAAAGAAAACCACGTTGTTCAAAGCCAAGGTATGGAAATTTTGAATCAGGAATTAACGGATATGTTCATTGCGTACTCAATAAGGGTAGGCTAATAATACTAGTCTTAGAGGGCTAGAGTAAGTCTTTTGGCAGGAGGCCACCTCCAAAAGATAAGCTCGGCTTGAAGAGGCGAAAGTATCGGTTGGTCAGGCCGGTCCGAGCTAGCATTTGTACCTGGTAAGGTATTAATAATTTTCCCAGCATGGACACCCGGATGGTTTTGTTGGGTGTAGAGAATGAGGAGTATCTCACCTAGTGAGCTATACACTCACCCTGATCAGAACACCCAACGTGTGGTAATCTGGTCCCAACAAGGTGCACAAAGTGTGGTGTCTTGTCCTCATGGAGCCCAACGTGTGGTAAAATGACTGTTTATTTGAGTGGATGATTTGTTTTGTATAAAGTGTGATTATGAGAAAAACCAACTCCTTGCGAAAAGAAAGTATTTATGACTTGCCAAATATTTCTGCAAATGTTTTCCACTATGCATACACAAACTGTTTGAAACACCATGTGCACACACAGGACTTACTGAGATTTCATCTCACATTATTTTATATCATGTTTTCAGGAGATAGATTGTACAGAGCCAGCGGGGCATGTGATAGTTGAAGCTTTTGTTTCCCCCCCCCATTTTGATCTAGTAGCCAGTTGTTGTTTAAGCTTCTGAACGATATTGTTTTATTTCGTATTGCTCCAATTTGAGCCGGATATAATAAGTGTTTTTCTCTATTTATCTAAGTTAACTCTTTTGGGGTTGCCTTTACATTTTATACCTTGTTCTAAAGACTCCTTGTCCTACGGGACGGGGCGACATTCCCGCTCTTTTAGGGTATGTAGTAGTGGGGTGTTACAGTATTTATCTCCATCATAAACATACCTGGAGAAGAAGTATAAGTGCTTGTAAGCTTCTCATTCTGCTTCTTGTCCTTAATGTCTCCAAGTAGGCTTGCAGTTGCGCCTCCAATGACCCATCTTCCCACAGTGATGGCATATGCCCTTGGTAGCTGTGTCCTTCTTGTTCACACTACCTTTGGGCTTTATGGGAGCCTTCTTCTTTTCTTTCGAATTTTCTTCTTAGAAGAGGAAGATTCTACCATTAAAACTACATTGGAATCCTTCTTCATGGAGGACTCTGCAGTTTTGAGAAGATTGATTAACTCAGGAATAGTGGATTCAATCTTGTTCATCTGATAGTTAATCACAAATTGTGATAAACTATTAGGCAAAGATTGTAGAATTAAGTCAACGCTTAAGTCATGATCCATTGCAAACCCAAGAGATCCAAGCTTCTCTATTAAGCCCAGCATTTTTAGCCCATGAGTGGCCACAAAAGAACTCTCTGCCATTTTGCAACGGAATAGTTGCTTCGAGATCTCATATCTCTCAGTTCTGGCTTAGGCATCAAACAATTTTCGAAGATGTAGTATGATCGATTGAGCATCCATATGCTCATGCTGTTTTTGCAACTCGGGAATCATGGATGCTAGCATAATACATGATACTGTATCACTATCTTCCTTGTGCCTCTTGTGGACAACATGCTCATCAGCATGATCATCTTGAGCTGGTGGTGGCAGAATAGAAGCATCTAGCACGTAGATCAACTTTTTCGATTTGAGAACGATTCTCAAATTTCTATACCAGTTGAGATAGTTTGATTTGGTTAACTTTTTGGTTTACTAGATGCTACATAAGTTTAAGTTTGTTGACATGATGCAAGTGACCAAGATGTAAAGATAAAGAGCATTAGCTACTTGTATATGCACGTGACATGCAAATAATTAGGACTTTAATTAAACGAATTTTTACTCCACTATTTTACTCAAACCAATAGCCTTCACTATTGATTTGAGAAAGCCTGTTGGAAGCTTTCCTAGTGGACCGGTATCCAAATTCCTCAAGAATAACCTTGGGTTTGCCCAACAAGCCATCCTTGAGTCCATTGGTAGGTATCTAATACTAATTACATCGTATATAACTACCGGATCATTAGGTGATTAACAACTTTTAATCTTAAAGCCTTTTGGGCAACCCTAACTTTTCCTCTAAATTTTTTTATACTTGAGTTTGCCCAACCGGGATAAAGAATTTAGTTAAACCCAACCTATTAATTAGGAATTTAATTCCAAAATAATTTAATTTCATAGCTTGAACATGCCCAATGTCAAGTAGGCTTAGGTTTGACCAACAACCTGGTCTTGAAAAAGGACTCTCATTCTTACTATATTAACGGAAGGAATTAGGTTTGCTATTAATTGAGGAATTTGTTCCTTTTAGTGATTTCGTTGAATGACATGTATAAAAATCAATAAATCACATAATTGATAATCATGGTAATAAAGCGATTACATGGTATGGTTATGGACTTTATCCTAAATTAATTTCTTTGAGCCATAAAAGAAATTAATATAGTTAACCCTATGTGTTCATGCATGATTTAAGATGAAGGTCTTACCTTCTCGCCTTGTTTTGGTTGCCATATCCAAAATAGAATAATTCTACTCCTATCTAACCAATGTAAACTAATTACATAATTTCCTAAAGAGAGAAAACCTCGATTTACATTCGAGGAGAGTTAAATGAGAAGAGAATTACACAATAATTCTAGAGAAGGCAGGACACGCAGGCCCTATTTCATAAAAACCAAAACTGTAACATGCATGAATAGATATAATTGGTTTTAGTCCATAACCATCCACCATGCCATTAACTATGCTTAAACAAAATAAACATATACTTTTATTATTCCAAAATCACAATTTTGGAAAAATATTACAAATTCTAAAATCACCATTTTAGAAATATATACTAATTTTAGATTTTCAAAATTATTATTTTCAAAAACACAATTGTTTATCTAAAAACCAAATCTGAGAAAATTCTTTTGGGTCTTATCACTCATCAAAGGAGATTTTTCCCTTTCAAAATTCTATTCCAGAATTTTTTTTTTTAAAATAGTAGGATCATGCAAAACAGAGTAGAACTGGCGTCGGTTTGGAAGCCGGCGCTGGCGTCGGCTGTGTTTTGATTGTTTTAGGAAAAACTTTCCAGAAATGATTTCTGGATGTTCACGAAATAGCATGGAGCCGGCACCGGCTGTAGTCAAGAACAATGGCGGTGATTTTGAAAATTTTTCAGAAACAATTTCTGGTGCCCTAATCTTCTACAACAGATTAGTGAGAACAATTCTCAACAGAATTTTCTATTTTGAAGCTTAAAACAACAACCAATTTGTTAGTTTAAACAAAACCAAAATAGAAAATTAAAATGAAATGGAAGGCAACAACCATGTTGTAAGAAAACGTTTTTTTGCAGAAAATTATCAGCAACTAAAGAAAGCATCTTTCGAAATACGCTGTGACTTTTACACAATCATATTGTTCTATGGACCTAACCCACAGCGCTTGAAACAATTTCGACTTGAGTGAAAACGATTTTCACAGCAAACAAAGATAAACATGAATACATAAAAATAGTTTTTCATGCCAAAACAATGTCTGCGGACTACACATAGCATGGCTCTAAAACCACTGTTGGGTATCTCTCACGCATATCAGAGTGGCTTAGCAGAAATTAAATCGAGATACCATCCCAGGACCCGCATATGTGTGGAAAACAAGACATAAATAGATCAAAGATAACAGCCTTTTACCTTTGTTTGATTGTCCGAAGAACAAAAGTTTTCTTCTTCAAGTCGAGGCGCGATCCAGCAATCCTCTTGATCCAACTTCACAAGAGGTGAACGTCTAACCACTATAATCACAGTGTGTGATTATCTCTAATAGTAATCCACACTGAGGATACACTCAAGCACGAAGTTTTCTGTGCTAGCAAAAGAACTAAGTGGCGGCTAGGGCTTAGGTTGCAAGAACCACGAGAGAGAGAGAGAGAGAAGAGAGAATGATTTCGTGTGTCGGTTTTTGGTGTCACGCCACACTATGGTTTCGTGTATCTCATCTATATGTTACACGAAAATCCCCTACCAAAACTGAGAATTCTAATCCTATTAGAATTCCCCAATTGTAATTGGAAACATCAAGTTCTCACAATTACAACTTAGACCACAAATTATAACTAATTATAATTTGTCCACAACAACTTCTCTTTCTTTCAATTAACCCCACTATGTTATCAAATAACATCTTGAGTATATAATCCTCGATTGTGTGTGACCTATTAGGTTTCCCAGTCAATTGGTAGCGAACATGAATTAATCCAAACGTCTTCGAGATTAATAATCCATAATTAATTAGAATTAATCCTATTAATTCTAATCAGGATTGGTTTATTAATTCATGAATTAATAAACCCATGTTCCCAGATCATGAGCGGTATCTAGTAACACATCATGACCACCCAAGAATCCAAGAATTCAAGTGGTTTGACATAAACCCTTCAGTAACAAACTTCAGTGCTGTTAACTTCTTTCACCATGCAATATCTCATTTAGTTTGGAGTACGGAATTAGTGCCAACTCCCTCCAGAATTAATTTTGGCCCGAATACAATAGTACTTGTACCAGAAACCCACTATTCTAAATGTGTATCAATTGAAACTATTTTCAATACACAATCGCCTTGGCCAAGGACTTCTCGAGTAGCAATTCGTACAAGTGGCCGTGAGATATTCGCCCCTACTATTAGGAGTGCTGAATCCTTTATTGACCCTCTCAACTACTTTTGTTTACCTCACAATATACCAAATATCCATCCCATAAGCAGCCCTCGATCAAGCTCCGAAGATTATAATCAAAGTACAATGCTCAGCAAACAATGTACTTTGGAGATCTCAAGTCTAAGTATACTTGCATATTTGCTATATTGAGATTATATCACTGGCACTAAATAGTTATCCATATAATTATCTCACAGCTAGGTCTTCCAATGAACTTGTTCCATTAACAGGCATTCATATGTTAACCTTTAGTATCTCAATACTCATGGATATGAGAACTACCGCCTGATCAAATCAGGAGTCTAACACATGCTGGTCTTAATGCATTATTGATGTGCTGTCTTATTAATACTTCATCTAGGAACTATTGAAGTACTAACACTATACAATATAGTAGGAATCTCATATCATGATCTGTATCATGATTTCCTTAATACAGTGTTGTACTAGTGACTTTATCTAATAGTTATATTACTTAAAAGTAAACAAAAGAAAATGTAAGATAAATAATGCCTTTTATTAAAATAAAATGTGTCATATACAATGTACAAGTGATTGCTTCTAGGGCACAATACTAACAGTTAACTTAAAATAAAAATATGAATCAGACAGAGTTTCAAGAGCAATATCAATTTGGCTCTCAGGATCTATCATTGCGCCTAGAATGATGCCCCCTCAGCCATCCTAGTGTTCGTGATTACCCTAAGAGCTTCCTAATTTGTGGCCTGGCTCTTGTCAGCAAATATGGTACGCAATGACAAATCCATGTCGTACATAGTAGCCATGTACTCATGCTTAGATTGGAGCATACTGGACATAGAAGCCAATATATTACACTTAGCCATCTTATCAACTTTCTTCCATGCCTTTTTGACCTCTCACTCCTGATAAGTTGATTCTTCCCCAGTCTTAGGATAGGAATCCGTAAGACCATACTTGTACTCCTCGGCAGTGAGTACTATGTTTAGGTTCCTCGTCTAGTCCATATAATTTAGGCCTGTCAACTTATTCTCCTTGTGAATGATTGACGATAGACTGAAGCCAAACAATTATGAAATGATGCGAAAAAACATTCATTTAGTTTGCAAGAAATAAAAATGCACATTGTTTATATTATTTCTTTGATAACATATAACTCTTAAAACCATTAACAATAATACAAATAGTTTAGCTCTTAAAAAAGCTAACATAGCTTCGTAGGAAGATTAATAGCATTCTAAGTTAAGTGTATAACCATCATGAATCAAAACTTCCTAAATAGGTAATGGTCTAAAAAAAGTTCCACCGATAGGATGGCAGCTGATTCAAACCACCTATGAGCAATCTAGTGCTAAAAACCTCCAACGTCGGTTGGTCAATCCTAGTAAGTACCCTAGGCTTTTAATTTTACTCTTCTGTTAGTTCTAGATACTTGTGGAAATCCATCCTATAGGGGGTCATGCTCAAAATGACACGAGAAAATCCACTATCTCTAATGAGAGTTGTAATGGAATCCATGAGGTCATTGGAACCCCTCTCCCACTTAATCTTTAATTGAAAATAGAGTTTTAGTCCCATAAATGTTTTCTATAATTTTATGGTTTCATAAACTTTAGTAAAAAACTAAAATTCAATATTATTCTCTATATCAAGGATTAAATTCTTTGAGAGAATAAACCATGAATTTATTTTACTATTCTAAGTTAATAACCAAGTAAAATTTTATTACATAACCTTAAGTTCAACATTATTCTCTATGTCAAGGATTAAACCCTTTAAGAGAATAAACCATGAACTCTTTTATTTTAAAGTTTCTTAGATTAAAACGTTTTATCAAAAACTGTTCTATCTAGTGAGACTTTGGTCTCACAAGAACTTGTGCATTTGATCACAAAAATGAAATAAGCATGATAATAAAAGTAAACTTTTTCATGCTCAAACTATTCATTTATACCTAATTGACCAAACAATAGATTAAACATCATAAATTAAAAATTAATGATCATGTTTAATCTTAAGGTGGTTCCATCCTTTACTACTCATTTTCATGCAAATTATTTATCCATAGATAAATAAAACTATTGCAGAAAATTAACCTCGTACAATGGTTTCAAAATATGGTTACATCAAGAAAAAATTGAGCTATAGAACTTCAGAAATGCTCTTCCTTTTCTTGGACAAAATTGCGTGCATCTGCCTCTAGGCAGAGTGGACCTGACGCCTGTCACCGGGTCTGCTTTGTTTCTCCAAAACTTTTGACTGGGCAGAGTGGACCTGGCGCCTGATCCGATCTGGCCACCTAGTGTCTGGTCTGTTTTGGAGTTCGTCAATTTAAAAAAAAAAAAATTATTTTTCAACCATTTTTTGCCCTGCAATAATTCCAGCAATCACATTCTTCAGTCCCCAAAATTTACAGGTTAAAAGAAATGCAAAACTAGGCATAAAAACATACCTTTACAAGTGCCTATGCCTCTAACCATGAGGCGTACAACGAATCTACTTAAAATCAAGAAAAACGATAGGAAAACCAATATATGAGGAGTCATATGCCTCTAACCGCGAGGCGTACATGAACTCTAGAAACCAATGTATGAGGGGTCATATAAACTCACAAACAATTCATTTTTAATAATAAAGAAATCGTATTTTCCAGTTTTTAACCCTAGTACATGCTTCTAGAACAAAACCATGTCTCTGATACCATTTGAAGGATCAAAACAGAAAACATCAAAGAAAGCGCAATAGAAAATTTTTCAATTTTTTAAGGCACCTCTAGGAGAGAGTACTTACTTTTCTTTATTGGTCACGGATTAACTAACAAGGGGCCGAGTAGTAATGGAACTTACGTTTGAAGGGGAGAAAGAGGCACCTGCAGTTCGATCGGTATTCCCACTAATCTTCTACTCTTACGCATCAAGCATCTCCAAGCTTCCTCTCTTCGTCCTTCAGAGCATGACTCTACCTTGCTCTTAGGTTAGCTTGGTAAAAGCTCCTTCTTTGGATAATTAAGATACTCTCCAAGAGAGAAAGAGGAGAAGAATGTGGAATAGAGAATAAGAGAGGGAGACGGCACACCAGAGAGAATAAGGAAAAATTAATGTCGTTATTTTTTTTCTCTTCTCCTTTCCTCTTAATTTTGGCCAACCTTAGGGCTTCCTCAAGCCCTAATAGCCGAAATCATGAAGCCCTAATAGGCTTTGTGCTGTGCTCATAAATCAGTCCAAGACTGTCTCAATCCTCTTAATTAATTTTCTTTTTTGTACTTCATTAGATACTTAAGACTAATTAATTAATTCTAATTGGACCTGAATATATGTCAACATATATCAGCCAAATTAATTAATTTATTCTAGTCCAATTCTCTTAATTAATTAATTATTTTTTTGTACCTTATAAAAATCCAAGACTAATTAATTAATTCTAATTGGACTCTTAGAATAAATTTTATTCTTTTTCATAAAATTATCCATTAAACCCAGATTGTGTCTAAATAACACCAAGGTAACTTGAGCTACTCCGGGGACCAAGCAACATATTATTCATGGCTACTAAAAATGACCAAAATGCCCTTACTATTAAATAGCTGCATTTTACCATTTCAAATATTCTCATTTATCATCATATGAAAATATTAACTCCAAGAATAATATTACTACAGCAATGTCTTCGACCTACAGGTAAAATAACGAAAATACCCCTCTATGTAACACCCATCAATAAGACAGGAAAAATATACTAACACCTATCCCAAAGACATCTACCATTTTTAGATCTCTACTGTGATAATCCATGACTCAATTTAATGTACTTGCTCATCATTGGAAGCTACCTAAAAGCACACATTCTAATGTCACGTTTCCAGGTCCCTGGATCATTAGATTATCCCAGATAATCACAACAGGGTGATTTAACTTCACTAAGTGAAGTATAAAAACTCTATTGCTTGAGTCTGTCTAAACTAACTAGGGTAATACACACAACATACAAGGATATTGATCTCACAAAAGAAATCTCATCGAACATATATCAAAGTATAAAACCCTAACTTCGCCAAACCACTAACTCATACTCAAGTATGAAGGTATTCGTCCACGTTATAGCAATAATAGTCTAGTCTCTATAATTATAATACTTTAATAGATACCACTACTACAGGTCCAGTTCTATGCATTCAAAATATACTTACGCCAATGATGTGAGTGAACTTGTGAAACCCCAATCGAAACCCACCCTTAGAGTAAGGGGGTTGGGATGCATATCATATTTTATTGCATGTTTAAATATGTTTTTATATGATTTTATGTGCTTTGGATTTGTGATTTATAGTCTCGAGGGCTTAATTATGTTTATTGGGTAAGAAGGGCAAATTGGTAATTTTTTCTTGAGGTGAAAATAGGGAGATAGCTTGACGATTAAATAGGAAAAATATTTGGGAGAGGAAATAAGAACAAGAGTTGATATGATTTAGTGGTTAGAGCTTTGGAATTAATTCTTGAGGTCTTAGGTTCAAATTCCATCATTTGAGTTTTAGCATGATTAAATTTTATTTTGGTGTAGGAAGGCTATATTTTTTGCCTTGTATGCTTTAGGGAAGAGTAGAGGTGTTGTCCTAGGAGATACATGATAGGAGTATCCTAATCCTACTCTTGTGCCCTATAAAAATTTCTAAGGGAATTCATAATCTTCTTGATTCTTAGTTTTTCTTACTTCTCAATTTCCTAAGTTGTTCAATTTATTCAAGCCAATTTCATTCTAAAAAAATTCCAAGAAAATGATGTGGCTTTGAAGGTTCAAAATGTCTAATTGTAAGACATCTTATGGACCAAAAATGTGTAGGAGTTGGGGAAGGTTCCCAAGGAAATTAATCCACATAGTGAACCTTCAAAACTTTAATCTAGCTATGTTTATTTTCCTTCATATAGTGATTTGAAAATTTTCCATTTTCTTGTGCCTTTAAGGTGGTGAAATTTCCAGCCATCATTCCCTCCCAAATTCTGCCAGAAAATGGTCCTCTTGACTAGCTTAAAATCTGAAATTTTCTGGCCATTTTCGGATTGCACAAATGCTGTGCAAAACCAGAAAATTTTTTGGGCAAAATCGCAGCATAAGTGAGCTTAAACCAAGCTGTTTTCTTCTAGTTTTTCTCCAGCACCTTAGCCACATTTTTCCTCCATAAAGAAGGCTGGAAACCAGCTTTGAAAGGCCTCTGAAATCCCCTTAAACTCTTCTACAAAATGCCTAAACAATGGCAGAAAATCTGCCCAGAAATTCTTTCCAGCACTTGCGAAAATCCTATACAGAATTTTTCCAGCCTTGCTTCATCTTCAGCCATGTCCAAAATCTTCCTCATCTTTCTGTTCAAACTTCTCTTAAATAGCCATGAACTGAACTCCATTGTCTTCTCCAGTATTCTACTCGAAAAACCAGTCATGGCTGCCCCCAAAAACTCTCCATCAATTGCTCCAATCAAACCATTGATTGAAATCCAAAATTTCAGCAATCTATTTTAGCAACCTTCCATGAATTAAACCTTCAACAACCAGAAAATCTCTTCACCATTGTACTCCATATTTTTGGACACCATTAAGCTCTCTTGAACAGCTTTCATTCCAGCAAAAACCATAGACAAACAACCAGACATTGGAGCTTCCAAAAAGCTCTCCATTGACCAAGATCTTCTCAACATATCTTGTTTCCAAAATTGATTTCCAAAAATATTCTTTTAGGATTTCAAACAACCAGCTTTCCTTTTTCCTTTAAAATCAGAAAATTTAACTTCCTAAACCCTCCAAATCAGTTGACCACTCCCTCCTACACAAAATTTCGGCCAGCCCTCTCCCTAATCTCCCTATTCTCTCCAAACCAAGAACACCAAGAACATCTACTGACCCTCCTCACGCCTATGACCACTCCGAACCACTCCAATCTTCTCCAAAAACTCCAGATTGCATCTACTCAATCCCTTGAATCCACTTTTGCAATTTTTAACATCAAACACCAAAATCGAAGTCTCTCTTTTGCATCGAAAAACTAGTATTTTTGTGAAAGCTCAAGAACACCTTCAAGGTAAACTTGTTCAATCAACTTCATCCTTACTAATCTTTGATCTCTAATGAATATATATATATATATATATATATATATGAATAAACATACTAAGGGACTCTTTTCTTCTTTCTCTCTCTCTCTCTCTCTTGGCCGAATATCCTCTCCCTCTTGGCCGAATGAATCCTTCACCAATGGCCATACTTTCTACATCTCCCTTGGACGGATTTAGTCATCTAGGAGTTAAGATCCATTCGAAACTCCTTCAAGGTACTCATCAATCAAGTAAGCCTTTTCAACCCTCTTATTAAATTCTAGATTCATGCCTCTAGGATGATATTAGTAGGAGATGGATTATGAATAGGATTTGAGCATGTGTTGTTGTGATGAGTACATGTTGAAGCATGAATAAATTTGTGTATATGATGGAGATGGGATTGATGCATGAGTTGATTGTCTTGGTTGATTGTATGGTGTTTTTAGGGTTTAATGCAAGTCTCCATGTCGTGAGCGGTATTCGTGATCAAGCATGTTAGAGATTATGTTACCTTTGGTGAATATGATTTATATTCATATATGATTGATAGAACCATGACTATGTTTATGCTAGTAGAGGTTGAATCATGCCTTGGTAAATTTAGATCTATGCATTTATTCATGATTTGGATGATTTGATGAATAGGAGTAGAATATATGTTCATGATTGTGGTTGGCAATAGAAATATGATCATGACCTAGTTGTCCATAAGCTAATTTTATTTCACCAATAAAATTGTTTAATGCTATGATTATTCTAGTAAATTTCGAAAACCCTAGGAAAGGTGGATTTAGACTATTATATATATATATATATATATATATATATAATAAGGTTATTTTAGTCAAATAAATGATAGCTTTTGTTAAAGAAATAAAATATATAGATATTGTATAAAATAATAATATCAAATAAAGCCTTTTATGTAAATAATCATAATAAGTAAAATATTAATTTTGTAAGTCCTATATTCATAAATACTATTAAAGTTTATTTATTATCTTCAATCAAAATCTATTAAAATTTACTTACAACTGATTTTAGTTACCAATTATTTTCTAGCAAATAATTAATAATAGATTATTATTTTACCTAGTACCACCTAGGACCCTTTATCAAATAAAATCTAATTTATTTTTAGCAAGATTTAAACCTTCAACTTATAGTTCCTATTTTCCAAACCCTAGTTATTTTAATATCAAGCTAGAATTATTTTATAAACCCTTTTATTTGTTACCTAGCCTTAAAGCTTGGGACACTAGGGATATGATGGTAATAAGTTGAGTTAGATTTAATTGTGAAAGTGAATCTTTGGTTTGAGTTTGATTGTGATTTATACTTACCCCAGGCGGGGTTAGGTTAGCTGTTGGAGACCTTTCTTTTGGGCAAGGATAAAGTAAGTTCCTTTACATTCATGAAATTGATTTTATTTTATTATCTTGGTTTGAAAGAAAGGTTAGTGAGTATCTCTTGTAAACACGAAATATTAGCACGATAGCTAATTTTTGAAAACTTCTATATTTGGAACCTTCTTATTTTGGAAACTTTTTATATTTGGAAAACTTCCAATTTTAGAAACTTCTAGAGTTATAAATTTTTAAAATGTGTCAAGCATGACTTAGGAGCCAAGCATCAAACATTTTGATTTGTTTTAATTATGCAAGAGATGAATTCTTGATCATGCATATACTTTTTGAAAATCACAGCATGACTTATTTGAGCATGTGGCTCCTCCACTATGAATTTGTGGAATAAATTATTGACTTAAAACCATGCCTTCTAAAATTTTTGTACAAGTTGAAAAATGTTGTTTGGAATTGTATTGAGCTAAATTTTGTAGGTTTCACTTTGGAGCCTTATGAATTGTGAAGATTGAATAACGTTGAGTACTCAATGGGGGCTAGACCTTTATACTAGCCTTTGGTTGGTCTGGGGATATTTCTCGGTAGGTGGCCACCTCCGAGAGGTTGACTCATTTTGATCAGGGCGTCAGTATAGAAGGTTAAGCTGTCCTCAGCTAGCGACGGGGTTCTAGTAGAACCGACAGTCGAAAGTGGGACAACCGGATTAGTTTGAGTGAGAGAGGGAGGAGAATCTCACTCGGCAAGACGTACACCTACCAAGTGTTGGGGGTCAAGTACTTCACAGAAGTGAGAACCACCTCTGTGCCCTTTCACCACCTGACGGGGGTAATGTGCTTCACCTGGTCTGAGAGCCACTGCTGTGCCCTGTCACATTAACTTGGTTGCTTTAATTGATGAGATATTATCGTGGAACTGTTCTAAAATGTCATTGGAATTTTATTCGAAGCTTAATACCTTTTAATTATTCATATCTTTCCAAACAGAATATTTTAAGAGCATTTTGCTTCATGACTTCTCACTACTATCTTTGAAGAAGTAAGAGTTAAATTTGTAAAGAATGCATGACAAAGCTTTTGATATACTTTTAGTGCATGTATCAAGAAAAGTGTTTTGTCTTTTAGCCCAACTTATACATGGGGCTTACTGAGATTTTATCTCATCACTCTTTTTACCATGATTTCAGGTCGATCCTGCTGTGGGAATGAGTAGCTAGTTGTAGCCTGCCTTGGAAGATTTTTCTGATATTTTGTGTAATGCTTTGGTAGTTGAGAGTGGATAGTTTTGTTTATGGATTTATTTCAAATTCTTTGTTTGTAATAAATTTTAAGTTTAAAGTATTATTTTTATTCTATTATTTTGATTATGTGACCTAGTTATAAAGACCCCTTATCTTTTGGATGAGGCGACATCCTCGGCCCTGTCGGGTCTAGGTAGTGTGGTGTTACAGAACTACTCATTAATTCAAGGTAAACCATTCCTCATTGGAACTCATAGCATAATAGTCTTAACTTGATGAATTGCCCAGTTCCATCAAATGACTAAGAACTCAATTTTACTTGTATGATAAGTACCTGTAGTCTATACATTACTATGAAGAACAACCTAACACATAGACCATTAATTGTCATACTGGGACCGTAAATGTGTAATAATATAAGAAACAAACTAAATTAATTGAGTAAATATTTTATTGCAATATGTTTAAACAGAATACATAGTTTTTGAGGGCATACTTTTCAATAGCGTCTATCCCATGCCTAAAATACGACGGATCACAGGCATCATCTAAACACAAATCTTAACCGGTTTATTTAACTAGTAAGCTTCTTATGTTTGTTAAGAACTCCAATCATGCATAATCATATTAACACAGTGGAAAAACTGAATTCCAATCCCAATACTACATGCTTGGGAATTAAAATAGGAATATAGAAATGGTCACAGGGTTTACCATTGCTACGTGAGGTTTCAAAAATCTCATCTATGTTGATGGCACGATCTAGCAAATCCAACAATCAACGACCAAGTCCTCTTATCTTGATGGTTCAAAACTAAGACATTACAATCCAAGAATAGTATTATCTTTGATAGTAATCCACACAAAGTTTCAGCACTCACAAAAGCCTACTCAGTTCTATACTAGCAGAACAATATAGCAGATAGGGTTTTGATCAGAGAGGAAAATGAAGACGACACATGCTTACAAAGAATTGATTTATGTGGCTTCTATATAATGAAAACTATTTTTCCTATTTCCTATAGGTTTTAGGATTTTAACCACTTGCAACTAAGTACTTCAAGATTTAATTAACCATAATTAAATCTTTGAAGTTAGTATAATCGCAATTAGGCCCATGAATTATAACAAACTTATAGTTCACCCATAAGATTATTTTATTCTCACAATCAACCTCATAATATTATCAATAATGTATTGAGTACTTAAACTATTATTGCATTTGATCTATTGGTAGAAATATACGAATTAATCTAAACATCTTTAAGATTAATAATACTTGATAATTAGAATTAACTAATTAATTTTAATTAAGATTGATTTATTAATTATCTAATTAATAAATCCATATTCAGCAGATCGTGAGTGGTATTTAGCAACACA
The DNA here is from genome assembly GCA_026120185.1 of Voacanga thouarsii. NCBI lineage: Eukaryota > Viridiplantae > Streptophyta > Magnoliopsida > Gentianales > Apocynaceae > Voacanga > Voacanga thouarsii. Next base: position 99,571 of record JANUWF010002361.1, read on the forward strand.
TCATGATCACCCAAAAGTCCAGAAAGTTAAGTGGCATGACATGAACCCTTCAATAATAAATGGCAGTACAACAATCTCATTTCACAATAATATCTCATTCGGTTTAGAGTATAAAATTAGTGCCAACTCCCTCCTAAATATTAATTCATTCCAGCCTGAATATTTTAGTAGTTGTTCCCATAATCCATTATTCATCATGTGTATCAATTGGAACTATTTCCAATACATTGTCACCATGGCTAATGACTTCTCATGTAGTGATTCCTACAAGTGACCGTGAAATATTCATCCTTACTATTAGGACTGGTGAATCCTTTATTGATCTTCTCAACTACTTTCATTTACCTCATGTTGTACCTAATATCCATCCTATAGGTGGTCTTTTTAGGATTCCAAAGATTAGAATCAAAGTATAACGCTTAGCAAACAAAGTACCATAGAGATCTCAATTCTAAGGATACATGCATATTTGCTATGATGAGATTCTCTCACTGGCACTAAATAGTTATCTATGTGATTCTTATAGCTAGGTCATCCAATTATTTGTTCTAGTAACAAGCATCCATCTATTAACTTTGAGTACTACAATACTTACGGATATAAGAATCACCACCTGATCAAATCATGAAGTATAACACCTGCTAGTCTTGACGCATTAATGATGTCCTACCTCATTAATACTATGACTAGGAATAATTTAAGTATGAACACTATATAGTGTAGTAAGAATCTCATATCATGATTTCTATCATGATTTTCTTAACACATATTGCATTTGGGACTTTATCTAACAGTTATATATCACACAAAAGTATAAACAAATTGAAAGATAAAGAACACCTTGTATTAATAAATAAATGTATAATATACAAAATACATGTGATTGCCTCTAGGGCATAACACTAACAAACTTCCACTTGTACTAGAGCCAATCGTTCATGTATTTAATTCCAAATAACTCAATATGTCTATCCTGTTTTGTTTGGGATAGTGCTTTAGTAAGTAGGTCAGCTATGTTCTCATCAGTGGAAACTCTCTCTATCTTTACATCTTGTCTATCTATGATTTTCAGAATCAAAGGAAAATATCTAAGTACATGCTTGGAACGCTGGTGAGATCATGGCTCCTTTGCTTATGCAATAGCTCTATTGTTGTCGCAATACAAAGATATTGGTTCAATAATGCTCAGAAACACTCCAAGCTTTGTCACAAACTTCTTGATCCAAACTGCTTCCTTATTTACTTCAATAGAGGCTATATACTCAGCTTCAGTCGTTGAGTCGGTTTGGAACTTTACCAACTTATTACCCCTCCATATAACGTAAATATGTAACTTGACTGTCATTTAAAATCATCTCTATCAAATTGAAAACTAGTATCAGTATATCCATTTATTTTCAAATCACCTCCTCTATAAACCAAGAATACATCCTTACTCCTTCGCAAGTACTTAAGGATATTCTTCACAGCTATCCAATGCTAGGGTCAGATTGGTATTTGCTCATCAAACCCAGAGCACACGATACATCAGACATAGTACATATCATAGCATATATATGGATCCAATTGCTGAGGTATATGAAATCCTACTCATGTGATCCCTTACAACTTGTGTTTTTGAGACATCGACTTTGAAAGGCTTACACCATGAGACATGGGTAAGAATCCCTTTTTGGATTGATCTATGCTTAACCTTTTTAGCACTTTATCTATGTATGTAGACTATAAAAGACCTAGCAAGATTTTTGATCTATCTTTGTAGATCTATATTCCAAGAATATAGGTTGCTTCTCCAAGGTCTTTTATGAAGAATTTCTTGGACAACCAAACTTTTATTGATTAAATGATAGGTACATCGTTTCTTAATAGCAATATGTCATCTACATAAAGCTACAAAATACGACTGCACTCCCACTAACCTTCTTATATACACAAGGTTCATCCATGTTTTGAATGAAACCAAACTCTTTAATTGTTTCATCAAAATAGATGTTCCAACTCCTAGAAGCTTGCTTAAGTCCATAAATGGACCTATGCAGCTTCAACAATTTTGTACCGTCTTTAGATGTAAAACCCTTAGATTGTGTCATATACACTTCCTCAGTCAGGTTTCTATTCAGAAATGTTATTTTCACGTCAATTTTCTAGACCTTATGGTCATAATGAGCGACAAGTGCTAGGAGTATTCTTATGGATTTCAGCATAGCAACTAGTCAGAAGGTTTCGTTATAGTCAATACCATGCTGTTAACGATAACCTTAGCAACCAATCATGCTTTATAGGTAACTACATTACCATCCATGTCGATTTTCTTCTAGAAAACCTACTTGGACCCAATAAGTTTGATTCCTTTAGGTGGATCAACCAAAGTTCATACCTGGTTGTCATACGTAGAATCTATTTCTGACTTCATAACTTTAAGCATTTGTTAGATTCTAAATTATTCAAGACATCCTTATAAGTAAGCAATACGTCATTATGGTCACTTATGAGAAATTTATATCTCTTTGGTGCCATACATATCCTACTTAACCTACGAGGTTCTTGTATAGATAAAGGTTCATCTATTCTCTCAATAAATATGGGATTAGACGGTTAATCTATGTTTGTTTATTCTTCTTGAACTTCACTAAGTTCAATTTTACTCCCACTGTCTCCTTTGAGCATGTGTTTTTTCTCTAAGAAAATGACATGCTTCAAAATAAACATTTTATTTTTTTAAAAGAGTTATAGAAGTAATATTCGAATGACTCTTTCAGATATCCAATAAATAAACACTTGTTAGACTTACTCTCAAGTTTGTCTGATTATTGCTTTTTGAAAAAGTTAGGGCAACCCCATACTCCCAAGTGAGATAACTTTGGTTTCTTACCAAAGAATAACTCAAATGGGGTTGTATTAACTATTTTTGACAGAACTCTATTTAGAATATAAATAGAAATCTCTAAGGCATAGCCCTAAAATGATTTTGGTAAGTCTGCAAAAGCTATCATGGTCTGTACCATTCTAGAAGGGATCGATTCCTTCTCTCAGATATACTGTTATATTAAAGCATATATGGTAGAGTCCATTATCTCTAAGGTAACCATGAAACTCTTAGCTTAAGTATACTCCTCCTTGATCGAATATTAGAATCTTGATACTTTTACCAAGTTGTTTCTCTACTTCATTCTTGAAGTCTTTGAAATTGTTAAAGGCCTCAGATTTGTATTTCATTAATACAAATACCCATATCGTGAATAATCATCGATAGAGGTTATGACATAGTGATAACCTCCTCTTCCTTGTACAGACATTGGGCCACATACATCAGTATGCATGAGTTCTAATAACTCTTTAGCCCTTTCTCTTTTTCCAGAAAAAATAAGTTTTAGCCATTTTACCAAGTAAACAAGATTCACACGTGCCATATGATTCATAATCAAATGACCCTAAGTAACCAAGCTTGTGTAACTTAGAAACACAATTCTTATTTATATGGCCTGAACGACAATGCCATAAATGAGATGATGGTTATCTATCCTTAGTTTCTTATTATTTATATTAAGAATTAGATTGTCCATGTCAAGAATATATAAACCATTAACTAAAGTTGCAGATCTATAATGGTTATCATTTAATGAAAAAGAGAAACATTTATTATTAAAAATTAAATGGAACAATATATGTCTAAATACGCAATTGAGATAATGTTTTTTAATAAAACTGGTACATGATAACAATTTTGAAGTTCTAAACTAATCTAGAAGGCAAATATAGGTCATAAGTCCCTATAGCAAGTGCAGCAACATTTGCTCCATTTGCAGCACATAGGTCAACATCGCCCTTCTCAAGCCTTCTACTGTCTTTTAGTCCTTGCAAGTTATTACAAAAATAAGATCCACATCTAGTATCTAATACCCATAACTCATTTCTAAATGTAGCATTTATCTCAATAATAAACATACCAGGAGTAGAAGTAGAAGTGCCCGCAAGCTTCTCCTTCTTCTTCTTATCCTTGACAGTCTCCAAGTACGCTTTGCAGTTGCACCTCCAATAGCCGAACTTATCATAATGATGACATAGTCCTTTGGTAGCTATCTCCGTCTTCTTTATGACACATGTGGGCTTAGTAGAAGCCTTCTTCTATTTCTTAGGAACTTTTATCTTAGAATAAGAAGATTCTACTGTCATTACTGTATTAGATTCCTTCTTTATGGATGATTCTGCAGTCTTGAGAAACTTGATTAGCTCGGGTATTGTGGACTCAATCTTATTTATCTAGTATTTAATCACAAATTGTGAAAAATTACTTGATAAAGATTGCAAAATTAAGTCAATACTTAAGTCATTATCCATTACAAACCAAAGAGACCCAAGTTTCTCAATTAAACTCAGCGTCTTCAACCCATGAGTGGCCATAGAAACACTTTCAACCATCTTAGAACTGTAACACCCCAAAGCCTAGGCCCGCCAGGGCCGGGGATGTCGCCCCGTCCAAAGGACAAGGGGTCTTTATAACTAGGCCTTACAAACAAATTGCGGAATAAAAATAATATTTAACTCTAAAAGTTATTACAACCCAAAGAAAACTTCAAGAATAAATCCATGAATTCCAAAACAGAACCATAAATAAAATTATCCACTCTTGTCTCCCTAAAGCAATACATAGAATTAAATGGCAACAATCTCTTCCAAGGCAGATACTACTAGCTACTCATCCCCACAGCAGGATCATCCTGAAATCATGATAAAAAGGTGATGAGACAGAAATCTCAGTAAGTCCGTGTGTGCTTTGGGTGTTTAGTGAAAACAGTTCGTGGATGCAAAGTGTGAAACTTTTATAAGAGAAGCATTGGCAAGCATCAAGCATTAGTCAAAAGCAAGAGTGGTTTTTTGGCTTATCTAACCGTACAAAAGTAATGAAATCAACCACTCGAAAGAAAGGGATATGGGTTACCACAGGTTGGGCCCTATAACCGGTCAGAATGCCAACACTTTGTGCAGACTGACAAAAGTAGGTGATCGGCCTACTGGGCAAGATACTCCTCCTTTTCTATACCCAAACAACAATCGGGTGTCCATTCCGGCAAAACACAGTCACTTGACTGAAAACAAACTGCTAGCTCGGACCGGCACAACTCACTGGACTGACATCTTATCCGGGAAGGACTCACCCCTCAGAGGTAGTCACTTGCTGAGAGACTTACCCTAACCCTTCAAAGACTAGTCCTAGTAGTCCACCCCTATTGAGTACTCAACGACGTTTCCCACTTGGGATAAAATGAACGAAGCATTGCACTTCATGAAAATAGCAATTTGAGGGTTTCCAAAGTTTTGGGAGAAATCAGTTTCTGAAAAAGTTTTAAGTTTGGAAAATCTGCTCAGTAACTTTCAAATAATTTAAGTGTTGGAAATAAGAACAAATTCAACCCTCAGTTGCCTTCAAATAAACGAGTGTCCATACACTCCATATTTAGCTTCCCATAAGGAAAACATTTCACATCGATAGGTTTTATGCATGAGCTTACTTGATTCTTGCTCACAACAACAAGGTCTCGAACAGCTGACCTAACCCCACATGGGTAAATACAAATCTTAGTCAGATTCAAGCTACAATCCACTTCCTCAATTTTAAATCAACTCAATTCACTGCTACCATGATCCTAGTGTCCCAAGCTTTAAGGCAAGACACTAATTAGGTTTATAAGCTAAGTTTAATTTGTTATTTAAAATAATTAATGGTTTGGGAAATAAATTCTAATAAGTTGAAAGTTTACATCTTGTTAAGAAAAATCTAGAGTTTATTTGATTAAGAGTCATAGGAGGTACTAGGTAAAATAGTGATTTAATGATAGTTTAGTTGTTAGAAAATAATTGATAGCTAAAACTAGTTGAGATTAGATTGAATAAGCCTTTCTTGGAAAATAATAAGTAAATCCTTAAGGGTTTTGATTTAGTAAATATTTTACTAAGCATAAATCTTTTTCATAAAGGCTTAAATTGATTTCTTTATTTTAAATAATATTTATTTATTTTACTTTCTAGCAAAATTATTATTTATTTGGCTAAAATATCCTTTATGAATATAAGAATCCAAATCTACCCTTCCTAGGGTTTTCGAAAATACTAGGAAATTATTTTATTGAGTATTTTATTCATGGAGTGGAAATTACTTTTAGGGACAACTAGATCATGGTCAATTTCTATGGCCAACCTCAATCAAGAACATGCACAATCCTTCAATTCATCAAACCAACCAAATCTTGCATCTAGGTATAGATCTAAATTTATTAAGACATGCTTTAACCTCTACTAGCATAAATATGAACATAGCTTAAATAATCCCATATGAATGAAAATCATATTCACCAACGATGGCATAATCTCTAGCATACTTTATCACAAATACTACCTATGACATGCAACAAACCTCAAATCAACATACAATCAACCAAGATAAACCTTTCATGGATAAACCCCATCTTCTTCACAATCATACAATTGCTCATGCTTCAATCTCAACAATAAATATATACTCAAATCCTACCACCATCCACCTTTTAACAACGACATCCTAGAGACATGATTCTAGAGTTTAAAAGAAGGATTGAAGGTACTTACTTGGTTGATGAATTCTTTGAAAGAGTTTAAAATAGATCTCAACTCCTAGTTAGCTAATCTTGTCCAAGAAAGGTGGTGAAAACATGGTCATGGAAAAAGAAACCATTCGGCCAAGAGAGGGAATTTTGGGCCATGAGAGAGAGAGAGAGAGAGAGAGAGAGAGATGTGTGTGTGTGTGTGTGTGTGTGTGTGTGTGGAGAAGAGATCATTAGTATGTTCATTCACATAAGTTCTCATTGGAGATCAAGTTTGAAGAAGATGAAGTTGATAGAATAAGTTTACCTTGAAGATGTTCTTGACCTTCACAAAAATTTCTGGTTTTGATCCAAAGTAGCAAGATGATTTGTGGAGTTTGATGTTAATAATGGTGTTGATGGATTCACAGCAAAGAGAAGATCAAATCTGGAGATTTTTGTGAGGGTTTGAAGTGGTTTGAAGGTGTATTAGGTGAAAGAAGATAGTAGGTGTTCTTGGTGTAGTGTGTGTGTTCTTAGTGTCTAAAGAAAATCGAGAGAGAGAGAGAGATTGGGAGTAGCTGCCGATTTTCTATGGAATTAGGGTTGCCAAAATTTTGTACGGTTTAGGAGAATGTTTTCTCTAATTTGAGAGGGAAAAGGAAAGGTTAGTTGTTACAATCCTTGAAGAATATTTTTGGGAAGTGAATTTGGAAACTAAATATTCTAAGAATATCGTGATTGTTTGGACAACTTTGAAGTCTCCTATGGCCGACTAGTTGTGTGGCTTTTCTGATGAATTAAAACTGGTTCTATAAGGCTTATGATGGCCGAAACTAAGGGGTACAATGATGAAGAAGAAGTCTAGTCAATTGAGCAAGATATCATGGAAGGTTGCTAAATAAGATGGCTGAAATTTTGGAAAGTAATCAAGCTAAATTGCAGGGATTTGTTGGAGAGATTTTTGGACAGCCATTGCTGCCTTTCATCCAGAAGTTTGAGGGAAAAAATGGAGCTCTGTTAATGGTGGTTTAAGGGAGGTTTGGACAGAAGTAGGTTGGCATTTTCGGCTGGAGGAGAAATAGGAAGCAATCTGGAAAATTTCCTGCACAACAATTTCGCTGCACAGGAATTTTCTGGCAGAATTTTGTCCGCCACTTCCAGCTGAGATGCAGTGAGTTTGAAGGGGGGTTTCAGGGGTATTCAAGGCTGGTTTCCATCCTTCTTCATGGAGGAAAAACATGGCTAAGGTGCTGCACAAAATCTAAAAGAAAATAGCTTGGTTTTGAGCCTCCTAGGTAGAGATTTGCCCAGGATTTTTCACTGGTTTTGCTCAGTCTTTGTGCAGTCCGAAAATGATAGAAATAATTCATGTTTCAAGTTGATCTTAAGGCCATTTTTTCTGGTAGCATTTGGAAGGAAATTTTAGCTAAGAACACATTTTGAAAGTACACAAGCTGGAAAATTTCAGCTCATTCCAAGAAGGAAGGTGAACTAGTTTAGGATGAAATTTCAGCAAGCTCACTAGAGGGATTCTTCCTCTTAGAATTTCCCACAACTATTCCATAATTTTTAGACTATAAGAAGTCTTTTACCAAGACACTTTGGTCCTAAAAGACCTCAGCACTTTACTGAATTTTTTGGAAAGAATAAGGCTAGAACATCTTGATCAAACTAAGGAGTTGAAAATTAAGAAAAACTAAAGATCAATGGAGAATGAATTCACTTTAAGAATTTCGAGTAGAGCAAATGAGTGAAATGAGAATCCTCCTAACATGTCTCTCCTAGGTCATTATCACCACCTTGCTCTAGGTCCTTAAGGCCGAAACTAATCCTCCCAAAGAAAAAATAAAATTTTAATCAAACTAAAGCTTCTATGATGGAATTCGAACCCAAGACCTTAAGAATTAATTCCAAGGCTTTAACCACTAAACCACAACAACTCTTGTTGCTATTTTTACTAGAAAATTAATTTCTATTCCTTCCACAAGCTATCTCCCTATTTTCACCTCGAGCAAAAATTACCATTTTGCCCCTCTCACACAATACTCACCAACAAGACTTCAAAACAATAAAACTCAAATCCAAAGCACATAAAATCATATGGAAATGTATTTAATCATGAAATAAAGTATGATATGCATCACAACCCTCTTACTCTAAGGTTGGTTTTGACTGGGGTTTCACAAGAACGGAACAGTTGTTTTGAGATCTCATATCTCTCCATTCTAGCTTGGGCATCAAATAGCTCTCGAAGATGTAAAATGACCGAGTAAGCATCCATATGCTCAAGCTATTTTTACAGTTCAAGGGTCATTGACACCAGAATTATTTAGGATGTTGTGTTACTGCACTTTTTGTACTTTTTGTCAACAGCATGCTTATTAACATGAGCATCTTGAGTTGGTGATGGCAGAATAGGAGCATCTAGGACATAGAGCAACTTTTCGGACTTGAGAACTATTCTCAAGTTTCTATACCAGTCCAAAAATTTCAACTCGATAAGTTTGTTAGTTTCCAAAATGCTACGTAAATTTAGGTTGGTTGACATGATGCAAATTATCTATATTTAATGATAGAGAAAGTAGCTAACTATATATGCACATGTAATACAAATAATTAGGCCTTTAATTAGGTGTATAATAATTCACTATTTTACTCAAACTAATAGCCCCTACTATAAATTTAGGAAAGCCCGTTAGAAGCTTTCCTAGTGGACCAGTATCCCAGTTCCACAAGAATGGCCTTGGGTTTGCCCAACAAGCTACACTTAAGTTCAATGGCAGGTATACAAAACCAATTACATCAAATGTAAGTATTAGATCATTGGGTGATTAACATTTTTTAATCTTAAAGCCTTTAAGCTAATCCAACCTTGCCTCTAATTTCTTCACGCTTGAGTTTGTCCAACCGAGATTAAAAAAAAAATTAGTTAAATCTAACCCATTGCTAAGGTATTTCATTCGATAGCTTAAATATGCACGATGCCAAGTAGGTTTGGGTTAGCCCAACAACCTGATCTCGAAAAAGAACTCCCATTCATACTATATTAATGGAATGTTTTAGGTTTAATATTAATTTGAGGGATTTGTAATTATTAGTGGTCTCATATATTGCCTGCATAATATCAATATATTCATACATCGCAAAATAATAACGTGGCTTGGTTATGGAATTTACTATATTAATTTCCTTGAGCCACAAAAGAAATTAATTTGGTCAATCCTAAGTGTTCATGCATGATCTAGGAAGAAAGTCTTACCATCCTCCTTTTTTGTTTTGATCACCTTCTCATTGACTTGTAATATATTCTAATTCTATCTAACCTACGTAATCTAATTACATAAAATGCAAATAAAGAAACCTCGAGTTACATTCGAGGGGAGTTAGACGAGAAGAGAAATTACACAAGAAAAATAGATAAGACAAGACACGCATGCCCTATTTAATTCAAAACCAAATCTATAAAATGCATGAACAATTTAATTAGGTCCATAGTCCATAACCAAACCACTATGCTAATTTTATGCTCAAAATAAAATTAAATATAGAAAATAATTCCAAAAATTATTTGGGAAAAATAGAATAAATTCTAAAATCAATGTTTTAGAAAATATATTAATTTCTAAAATCAGAATCTGGAAATTAACTCTGTTAGTCCCAAAACAAAATTTTGGGGAAAAAATTGGGTGGTGAATGGAAAAAGAAAAAATCGCGGGTCTTTTGTGAATAACTGAAAAAGAGAAACAAAAGAATTTTTTTTTTTTAAAATAAAATACATCCGCACTTGGCATTTCATATGCTAGCTGCGGTAGTAGTCTTTACAACCCAAGCCAGTCGTGGCTTATCAGAAGCCAATTGTGGCATGGGTAGTTTTTGTGCCTGGCTTGGGCAAAAACTCCTTTTTTTTCAATTTTTTTCGTGCAATTTTTCTGTTCGTCTTCTCTAGTGAGTATAGAAGACAACTCCTCTATTCAATGCCAAAGAATAAAAATCTCTCCACTACCATCTTGTTCTCTATTGAAGAGACACTCTGTTCACTAGAAAACAAAACCAATTTATTTGCAAAAAGCAATTCACAAAAGTGTTTTCTTCATCGCAAAACCTTTTGGAAAATATATTTTCTAGGATCAACATATTTCTGTAACCCATAAAGATATGTAATCCATAAATCCATAAACTACACGAAATAATTTCCAAAACTATTTTGAAAACGATTTTTACATATAAAAAATTGTAGTGGCTTTCAACACCTAATAAACTGTGTATTTAAAATACATAATGAAGCCTAAGTTCAGGAAAAAATTTCACAAAAGCATGCTTGAAACAATTTTTCATAGCATAATAACCCATTAAAACAACAAACATGGAGTCTTTAATACCACTGTTAGGAACTCCAGTCACTTATAATCAAATTAACTTAGTGCAAAAACTGAATTCCAATCCTAAGACCGCATGCTTGTGAATTAAAATGGCAAAATAGCAATGGTCATGAGGTTTACCTTTGCATCATGAGGTTTCAAAAATCTTGTCTACGTTGATGGTATGATCTAAAAAATCGAGCAACCAACGACCAAGTCCTCTTGTCTTGATGGTTCAAAACCGAGAACAGGATTATCTGTGATAGTAATCCACACAAGGTTTGAGCACTCACAAAAACCCACTCAGTTCTGTGCTAGAAGAACAATACAATGGCTAGGGTTTTGATTAGAGAAGAAAAAGAAGATGACACACACACAAAGAACTGATTTCTATGACTTGTATATAAAGGAAAACATTTTCCCTATTTCCTATAGGCTTTGTGATATTAACCAACTGCAACTAAGTCCTTCAAGATTTAATTCACCACAATTAAATCTTTGAAGTTAGAATAATCGTAATTAGGCCCATGAATTATAACAAATTTATAATTCACCCATAATATTATTTTCTTCATGCAATCTACCCCATAATATTATTAAGTAATATATTGAGTACTCAAACCTTTATTGTTGTGACCTATTAGGTTTTTTTATCTATTAGTAGCAAAATATGAATTAATTCAAACATATCTAGAATTAATAATCCGTGATAATTAGAATTAACTTATTAATTCTAATTAAGATTAATTTATTCATTAGATAATTAATAAATCCATATTCAGTAGATCATAAGTGGTATCTAGCAACACATCATGACCACCTAAAAGTCTAGAAAGACAAGTAGCTTGATATGAACCTTTCAATAGCAAACAACACTGCAATAAACTCCTTTTACCAGACAATATCTCATTCGGTTTAGAGTATCAAATTAGTGAAGTCCTTCCAGAATATTAATTAATTCTGGCCCGAATATTTTAGTACGTATTCCCAGAATCTATTACTCATCGTGTGTATTAATTGGAACTATTTTGAATATGCTATCACCCTATCCAAGGACTTCTCGAGTAGTTTTCTAACAAGTGGCCGTGAGATATTCAACCTTACTATTAGGAGTGGTAAATTCTTTATTGATCATCTCAACTACTTTCATTTATCTCGCATTGTACCCAATATCTATCCTATAGGCGGTCTTATCAGAACTCTAGAGATTAGAATCAAAGTACAATGCTTAGCAAACAAAGTATCTTTGATATCTCAAATCTATAGATACTTGTACATTTGTTATAATAAGATTCTATCACTGGCACTAAATAATTATCCAAGTGATCATCTCATAGCTAGGCCATCCAATATATTTGTTCTAGTAACAAGCATCTACGTGTTAATTTTGAGTATTACAATACTCACGAATGTGAGAACCATTGCCTGATCAAATTAGAAAGTATAACATGTGCTAATCTTGATGCATTAATAATGTCCAATCTCATTAATACTATGACTAGGGGTAATTTAAGTACGAATACTATACAGTATGGTAGGAATCTCATATCATGATCTCTATCATGATTTTCTTACCACAGTATTGCACTTGGGACTTTATCTAGCAGTTATATATTCACACAAAAGTATAAATATATTAAACTAAAAGATAATGAGGGCCTTGTATTATTAAATAAATGTATAATATACAAAATATATATGATTACCTCTAGGGCATAACACTAACAATCTTTGCCATAAAACTAACATGGTGTAATACCATTTGCAAGTGGATCATGGCCAAAATGTACAGGCAGAAACCATCGAAAACAAGAAAAGTAAACAGCTGAAGCCTTTATACCTTTTTCTTTTTCGTATATGTGTTTAGGTTTGATACGGGTAAATGGAACGTTAATCTCTGCACTGAGTGACGACTCCTATTATTGTCCAGCAAATCTTCTACTTCGGTGCATGAACGCAAACTTTTTTCACTCACGAAGTATTCCACTGCCTAATCTACCATCTATGACAACAATTAGATTGTTTGCTAACGAGCAAAATCTAAGAAAACTACTTTTTGTCCTTGTTTTGGAACACAGAAAGCACGAATTCAGAAGAGACACAGAGAGAGTGAGATATGTTTGATATTTGTGCATCTCCTACACAACCAAACTCTGGATCACCTATAACTGAGCATATCCCTAGAAATCATTCAAAACCTACTAAGCTGATAGATACCTAGCTAGAGTAAAAAACTCCACTAGCCAATCCAGTCTACATGCTTAACTCGTGGACCATGCCCAAGAAAACATTGGGCTAAATATTATTATTTGTTTAACCTTAGACTTAATAAGCCCAACAAATAATAAATGTTAATTATATATTTTTGGTTCTAACAAAAGCCAAATAAATAATAAACAACCTAAATTAACCAGGCCTCATACCTAGTTTATGCTCAGGTTAATCTTTGATTATTCAAATTGGGCTCAAGCCCTGAATAATTCATTAACCAATTAAGCTAAATAAATAATTTTATCTCTCTAGACCAATTTTCTTTTATTCAAGCCCAATAAATCAAACTATCTAAATAAAATAAAATTCTCTTTAATAAAGACCATTTCCTCAATCCCAAATTAATTCGGACTTACGGGCGACTCCAAAGACAAAAAAGACACATCATCCTTGGCTACTAAAATGACCAAAAGGCCCCTACAATAGTAATAGTTGTATTTTGTATTTTAAATATTTTCTAATATCACAATAAGAAACTATTGACCATAAGGACAATGTAACATAAGCAATGTCTCTGACCTACAGCTGTAATGATAAATATATCCCTCTACATAATATCGTACATTCAGAGAGGAAAATTGTACTAACACTTCTTTAAATAACATTTATCATCCTTAGACCTTTAGTACAATGATTCATGACTTCTTAGAATGTTTTCGATTTTTAAGAGAACTACCCTAAAGCAAACATCTAAGTTATGTGTCCTCAAGGCCCTAGATTATTAGATCATTCAAACAGTCACAAGAGGCGATATAACGTAGAAGCTATCTTGTACGAGTCTATCTTAACTAACTAGTCATATATACATATAAGTATATTGGTCCTACGATAGAACCTCAACTATAGTATATCAAACTATACACTTCCAGTTTCCACTAAACCACCAATCCATATTCAAGTCGTAGGGTATAAGTTTATGCTGTAGTAGTAGTAGTCTAGATTTCTACCATATGGTACTTTTAAAAACCACTATTATAGGTCTCGTTCTACGTATTCAAAATACGCTTATGTTATGAAGTAATAAGACTACTCACTGGCTAAAAGTAAGCCACTCCCCACCTGGAATTCACAACATAATAACCTTATCATGATGGAATTCTTATTCCCATCAACCTGTTAAGAATAATAGTTTATGTGTTAAGTAACCATGATCTATATTTTACTGTGAAAGACCTCCACTCACAAAGACCATTTACTTAAATACAATGGGTCTTTTCTAGTGAACTTGTGCGTAAAATAAAATTCAAAAACACAAATAATTTACGAGAATAAAACTTTTATTAATTTAATTAAAATTACATGAGAAATACAGTCTTAGAGGGTATACATTCTAACAAAAAATTTAGGTTAATCTTTATTCTATGATTGCTCATTTTGTCCTTATTTAGGGTGTGTAAATGTGGATTGAAGTAAAATAAAGAGAGAATAAAGTAAGGTAATACAAAGATTGAAAATTCGTTATATATATCTTTACTAGGCCTTTGTGTTACCTTGTCTAATCCACAAAAATATAGAAAAATTTATGGAATAAGGTAATGGAAAAGCTGAAAAGGTATTATTATATATGTTTACTAGGCTTTTGTATTACCTTACTACAAGAAAAAGAAAAGATTTCAAAAGGCATTGAGATAATAAAGTGAGCTTATGGACCAATCCTACATTTGCCTATTTGGACTATGGTGGTTGGGAGATCATTGAACTTAGAATTAACTTATTAGGCCTAGCTTATATTAATCACACTACTCGTTTTTGAAACCTAATGAATAAAAAAAAAAAACACCTTGAATGAGCATATATTTGTTTAACTTAAGTTCAATGGCTTTGATTATTTCTTTACTAATTAGCTTGGGCAAATGGGTTTTGGACTTGATTCTTAAATCAAAAGGGAAATAATATCTTTATCGTCTTGGCCTACCTATATTCAAAGGTCTCATCCTATCTTGTGAAAAGAAACTTATTTGCTTGTGGTGATTTATGGTTTTCTTAAGGACATGCAAAGATTTAAGAGTTGGGTGTGTGATGGAATTCATCATACATACTTTTTTTTTTTCTTTGCTTCAATGCAGATAGATTCTTGTTTAAATCTTGTTTAAATCACCACTCACCACACCATTCTCATCTTATTTTTAATAGGAAATGGAAAAGATCAAGTGAAGATAAAAGGAAAAAGAGCAAGAAAGAAGAAGGAAGAAACTATGAGATGTGCAATGTGGTCCAAGAAGAAGGCAGCCTAAGAAATTTTCAGTTTCCTAGGCCGCCAGGTGAAAAGGAGAATTGTGTTTTGTCCAGAGAGTAGGCATGTTGGGTATCTCAAGCTCGTATCCAATACGGCGCAACGGAAAATAAAACGAGATACCATCTCAGGACCCATCTATGTGTGAAAAACAAGACATAAAGATAATAAAGGTAACATCTTTTACCTTTGTTTGATCGTTCGAAGAACAAAAATTTCTTCTTCAAGTTAAGGCGCGATCCAACAATCCTCTTGATCAACCACCACGTGAGTTGAATGTCTAACCCCTATAATCACAGTGTGTGATTATCTCTAACAGTAATCCATACAGAAGAATACTTAAGAATCAAAATTTCCTGTACTAGCAGAAAAAGAAGACGGCTAGGGTTGTTTTGTTTTTCAGGAAAAACGTGAAAAAGAGGGAAGAAGAAGCTGTTGTTTTCGTGTGACTAATCATATATGTCACATGAAATTCCCTTCCCAAAATTGAGAATTCTAATCCTATTAGAATTCCCCAATTGTAATTGGAAACATCAAGTTCTCACAATTACAACTAGGACCACAAATTATAACTAATTTTAATTTGTCCACAACAACTTCTCTTTCTTTCAATTAACCCTACTATGTTATCAAATAACATCTTGAGTATATAATCCTCTATTGTGTGTGACCTATTAGGTTTCCCAATCAATTGTTAACGAACATGAATTAAGCCAAACGTCTTTGAGATTAATAATCCATAATTAATTAGAATTAATCTTATTAATTCTAATCAAGATTGGTTTATTAATTTATCAATTAATAAACTCATATTCTCATATCATGAGTGATATCTAGCAACACATCATGACCACCCAAGAGTCCAAGAAGTCAAGTGGCTTGACATGAACCCTTCAATAACAAACTTCAGTTCAATTAACTCTTTTCACTATACAATATCTCATTCGGTTTGTAGTACAGAATTAGTGCCAACTCCTTCCAGAATTAATTCTAGCCTGAATACACTAGTACTTGTACCAGGAACCCACTACTCTAGAAGTGTATCAATTTAAACTTTTTCCAATACACAATCGCCTTGGCCAAGGACTTTCCGAGTAGTAATTCCTACAAGTGGCCGTGAGAAATTCACCCCTACTATTAGGAGTGGTGAATCCTTTATTAACCTTCTCAACTACTTTCGTTTACCTCATAATATACCCAATATCCATCCCATAGGTAGCTCTCGATCGAGCTCCGGAGAATGGAATCAAAGTACAAAGCTCAGCAAACAAAGTACCTTGGAAATCTCAAGTCTAAGCATACTTGCACGTTTGCTATATTGAGATTATATTACTAGCACTAAATAGTTATCCATGTGATTATTTCAAAGTTAGCTCATCTAATGAACTTGTTCCATTAACAAGCACCCATATGTTAACTTTGAGTATTTCAATACCCACGGTTATGAGAACCACCGCCTGATCAAATCAGGAAGTCTAACACATGCTAGTCTTATCGCATTAATGATGTCTTGTCTCATTAATACTATGACTAGGGACTATTTAAGTACTAACACCATCCAATGTAGTAGGAATCTCATATCATGATTTCCTTAACACAGTGTTGTACTAGGAACTTTATTGAATAGTTATATTATTTAAAGTAAACAAAAGAAACTATAAGATAAATAATGCATTTTTATTAAAATAAAATATGTCATATACAATGTATAAGTGATTACTTCTAAGGCACAACACTAATAAGGTAGCCTAGGGAAAGTTCCTTAGACCGCTAGGTTTTGTGCACTTGCGTATATATTTCTAGAAATAAAGTAGCCCAGGGAAGTCCAGCTTTCCTAGGCCTCCAAGTACTTGGCTCATTTCCAAAATGTTAGCAACCCGTTGAACCGTAGCTTCCCTAGGCCGCCTAGTAGCTTTAGCTTCTTCAAAAAATTCCATAAACATGGTGGCCTGGGGAAGTCTAGCTTCCCCAGGCCATCTAGTTTGTGTAAACATTTATATATGTAGTTAAGTAGCGGCCTAGGGAAGTTGGACATCCCTTGACCGCCTAGTATTAAGCACTATTACGCTTAGTTTTTCTAAAAACTTGGCGGCCTAAGTTCCCTGGGCCACTTTAGCTTTGGAAAAACATGGCGGCCTAGGGAAATTCAATTTTCTTGGGCCTCCCACTAATGAGGAAAGCAATGTTCTGAGCGAGTTTTCTAATTTTGCATGGAAAAACCTCTATATAATCACTTTGTACACTCAAAATCAAGGGAGGAGAGTTTAGAAAAGTCTAGTGTTTCTCTTAAGAACCCTAGTTCTTGTGAGTTTGAGTACCAAGAAGAGAGGAAGACCAAGAGATCTAGGGAAGAGGAATGGAGCTTAGTTGAAGATTTTAAGAGGAAGAAGAATGAGGGCTTATCTATAAGTCTGCCTTTTTATTCCTTTTGTAATACTACTGGTATTCTTGCACTAAGAACTGATTTTTAATTGTATTGAATGGTTATCCTCTGTTTTTGTGCTTGAGAATAATATATTTTCTTTAGATCTATTATTCTTGTTCTTAAGTATTTGGTTCTTTGAGCTTATTTGGTTATCTTGGTTGATTGGGATTTTATTGATATTTCAATTAATTGTTCTTTCTTAATGATTTCAAGAGATAAGGTTAGGGATAAGATACTTACTTAACTAGGTTAACATTTGCCATTTTCAATTAACCTAAGAAGGATGTTGGAAATTAGGGCTAATAAACAAAGGTTTATGACATTGGGTAGAGATAGGGATTGTGTGTCCTTCAGATAGTTTGGGATGATAAGTAATAACTAATACACCTTTAGGTTGGGTGGGTTAGGTAGAGATACTAATTAATCGAATTTGGGGATAGAAATCTCATAACTCGAGGGATGGTGGGATTGACATATGATTCACTTAGTGCTTAGAATTAGAAATTATAGGTCTAAGGGGTACTCATTTCTTAGGGCTTGAGTGGTTAACTTCCTTTTGTTATATAGGTTATTCTCTTTCTTATTCCTTGGGAAAATTGTGACTCTCTCTTTTGTTCAAGAACATAACCTCTCTCCTACTGTATTTAGTTTTACACCTTGCATTTACTTTTGTCTAAATAATGAGAAGAGAAGGAAGTAGAATTGATAGCACCCATTCCCTAAGGTTCTTTAATACTTGTCAACAATACTAGGCTATATGATTGGTGCACTTGCCTATATATATGTGTTGTGTAGTTCTAATTGACATTTTAATTATTAAAACTTGTGTGTATGTGTGGCACAATAACTTGAATTTTCTTTATATGCAAACACACACAACAATAATCAAAGACAAGAGTGAACAAAAAGAAAGAAAGTGGAGGGAAAAAAAAGTGAATTATTTTGCCAAAGAAATTAAGATCATTGATGCCATAGAAGTTAAGAAACTAATAATCACTCTTGTTTGCAAGGTTTCCTTTATTTCTACTAATGATTCCAATCTTTCTTTGTCTCGTGAAATTTTGGATATGATACAAGACCTTGAAGTTGTTTTCCCCGAGGAGATACATGGAGGATCTCCAGTATTAAGAGGTGTCAAGCATCAAATAATTTTTTTGCCCAGGGCCATCATTCCAAAAAGACTAGCATATAGAATTAATCCAGAGAAGGCCAAAGAGCTACAAAGACAAGTGGAAGAATTGCTTGAGAAGGGGTGTATGAGAGAGAAAGCATAAGTTCTTGTGTAGTCCCCATCCTCTTAGTACCTAAGAAAGATGGAATATGGAGGATATGCATGGATTGTAGTGCAATCAATAACATCACGATAAAATATCACTACTCCATCGGAAGAGTAAATGACTTTTTTGATAAGTTGCATGAAGCTAGCATATTTTGATAATTTAACTTAAAATCTAACTGCCATCAAATAAGAATTAAGAATAGGAATGAAAAGCTGCTTTCAAATCTAAACAATGATTATATGAGTGACTTGTCATGTCATTTGGACTCTCTAATGTACCTAGTACATTTATACGATTGATGGATCATGTCTTGAGATAATTTATTGGGAAATTTATTATTGTTTACTTTGATGATATGTTGAATTATACCAAGTCCTATCGAGTTCATGTTGGTCATCTTAGAAGTGTGCTAGTTACTCTTCGTAAGGATAGACTTTTTTGCAAATCTTGAAAATTGTTCTTTTTACTTAGAGACGATTACATTCTTGGGATATATTGTGAGTGTCAATGGTATTGAGATAGATGAGAGAAAATTTTAAGTAATTCAAAATTGGCCTACACCCGCTACCATTACCAACGTTAGAAGTTTCTATAGGCGCTTCAACAAAAACTTTAGCATCCTAACTGTCTATTGACAGAAATTACGAAGAAAAGTATGGGATTTAGGCAGGGGAATTAACAAGAAAAGGCCTTTAATACTCTCAAGGACAAGTTGAATCAAGCCCTATTTGTTGCTTTGCTAAATTTTGAAAGGGAATTTGAAGTTGAATATGATGCAAGTGGATTTAGAATAGGAGTCGTACTTGATGAATTAATAATTTATAAGGTGTACTAATTGATGAATTATTTCATTTTTTTAATACTTTTGAATTTCTAAATAACAATAACATAATGATAAAATTGAGGTAGATCTCTAAAAATTTGTATATTTGCCAATGATTGAAAATTAGAAGCTTTTTGGAGTGGCCCTAAAATATTCTACTTACGATAAGGAGATATATGCCTTAGTAAGGACTTTTGAATATTGGCAACACTATTTATCTCCCAAGAGATTTGTTATTCACACTAACCATAAATTTTTTAAGCATCTCAAAGGTAACAAAATCTCAACAAGAGATATGCAAGGTGAATGGAGTTCATTGCAGCCTTTCCTTATATTGTCAAGTATGAGAAAGGTAAAGAAAACATTGCGGTAGATGCTCTTTCAAGAAGGTATACATTTCGTAATCCTTTTGATGCTAGACTACTTGAGTTTTAAGATGTTAAAAAATTTATATGCTCTTGATGAAGAGTTGGGTAGGACATTTCATTCTTGTAAAAAGAATACATTTGGTAAGTTTTATAGGCCTAAGGGATTCTTGTTTAAGGAAGGTAAGGTCTGTGTGCCTATGGGATCTATTAGTACTTTGTTGGTTAAGGAGATACATAGGGGAGGTTTAATGAGGTACTTTGGGATTTTTAAAATTTAGAAATCCTAAAAGAGCATCTATTTTAGCCTAAAATAATGAGGAATGTTGAGAGAATTTGTGAGCAATGTGTTATTTGTAGAAGGGTAAAATCTAGGTCTTTGTCTTATGGTCTATATACCATTTTACCTACCACTACCACACCTTAGATTGACATTTCTATGGATTTCATTTTAGGTTTATCTAGAATCAAGAGGGATAAAGATTTTTTGTTGTAGTGGATAGATTTTCAAAGATGGCACACCTTATTTCATGTTCAAAAACTTATGATGCTTCTTATATTTCAAATTTTTTTTCACAGAAGTAGTGAGAATACATAAAATTCCACAAACCATTACCTTCGATAGAGATACAAAAGTTCTAAGTCATTTTTTTGGTATTTTGTAGTGAAAGTTTGGGACTAACCTTTTGTTTTCCACAACTTGCCACTTGCATAATAATAGCCAAATGGAGGTGGTCAATTGAACTGTCAACAACCTCTAAAGCCAATCGTCAAAAGGAATTTGTAATTTTGGGAGGGGTGATTATCCCATATTGAGTTTACCTATAACAGCGCTACTCACTCTACAACTTTATTTTCATGAAATTATCTATGATTCTAACCCATTCACTCCATTGGATTTGGTTTTTTCACCTATAGAAGAACTTTCACACTTGGATGGAAAGAAGAAGGTTGAGATGATTAAGACACTTAATGAAAAGGATAAGGCCAACATTGACAAAAATAATAACAGTATAACTCTAACACGTAACCAAGGATGAGAAAAGGTGATTTTTGAGCCCAAAGATTAGGTATGGGTATATCTTTGCAAAGAAAGGTTCCATATGTAAAGGAAAGGAAAGCTAAATTCTAGAGGAGATGGGCCATTTCAAGTGTTGGAAAAATATAGAGATAACACCTACAAAATTGATTTGCCATATGAGAATATTATTAGCGCTATATTCAATGTTAGTGATGTCTCTCCTTTTGATGTAGGAGATGGAACTAAATAAAAAATGAATATTTTCCAAGAAGGGGGAGATGATGAGATCCAATTCATCGTGAGGATCATGTATAAGAAGGGAGAGATACTCAACCAACTATTTAAGGTCTAATAATGTGGGTAAGACTCAAATGCTTTCAAAAAGGATTCCAAGAATTCATAAGACCATATTTGAAGGTGAAGGAGCCTTGGAAGGATTGGGATGATGTTAAAGAACTTAACCTAATGATCGTCCAATAATGAAATCAATAAAGAGCCAAACAATAGCGAGAAGAAGGAGAAATTACAGCAGAATCCGAGCTACCAACCAAAAGGCAGCCAGTGCCTACTACCCTAGCATAGGAGGTGCTGGCTGGTGGGCTAGTAAAAGTGGCCAGAGAGGGCTAGCGTTGGTCACTCCACTTAGCTATTCTAGCCGATTACGAGGAGGATGTTAGAATGTCTGGCCAAAATAAACTATATATTTTTACATTTTAAAAAGTAATAAATATTTTATTTATTAATAATTTTTTGTTTACATATATTTATACATTAAGGTCTGAGTATATTAGTAAGTAATCTATCTGTTGGGTAATACTTCAAGAAAGGTAAAGATTATAGGTAAAGTTCTTGATCGATTGATAAAGTTGGGCACTTCATCAAGGTTTAGATAATTTCACTATAGTTTCTAAATGGAGAATAGTTCACATTTAATGAATAAGTAGTCCTCTCACACTAATAATATAAGTGTATTTAGAATATATAGAATTGGATCATGCGATATTTATCTTTATAAAAGTACAATAATAAATAAAGATTGGTGTATTGCTGCTACTACATAGACGAGTATCCTAAGATTTGAGTATAAGTTGATGGTCTAGTGAAGCTGAACTTGTACACTTTGATGTATAATGGGTGAGGTTTTAATGTAAGCCAATAGCCTTGTATTTGGGTGTATAACTTTAATTAATTAAGACAGACTTATATAATTGAGTTTTTATGTTTCACTCAATGAAGATTAATCACCCTTTTATGACTATTTAGGATAATCTAAAAAATTCAAGGCCTTGGGAAAGTGGCTTAGTATGTATGCTTTTGAATAGCTCACTAAGATAAGTGGGTACATACTAGAAGTTATGCGTTATCGAACTAGATATCAAAAGATGGTAGACATTATTGAGATAATTGAGAAAAGTGTTAGTATATTTTTCCTATCTCAATTATGGGTATTAGGTAGAGAGATATTTTTATCATTACACATGTAGGTCGAAGACACTGCACTTGTAATATTATTCTTGGAGTCAACATTTCTGTATGGTAATTAATAGAATATTTAAAATGATAAAAATACAACTACTTGTCAGCATGGGTATTTTAGTTATTTTATTATCAAGAATAATGTCTTTTGGTCCACAAAGTAGCTCAAGTAACCTTAATAATTCATTTACCATATGGGCTTAGTGGATGAAATTAATATTGGAAGAATTATTTTAAGAGTCCAATAATTATTTATTTAGGCTATAATAATATATTGGGATAAATTAATTAAATTAGTTTACTAATTAATTGTCTTAAGTAATTTTATATTAGGCTCAACTAGATCAATTAATTAATAAGAGAGTTATTTATTCAATCTTAGGCTGATTAAAGGATACCCTAGCCCACCAGGGTTGAATGAGATGGTTACTGGTTTTGGAAAACTATGGTAGCCGCCTCACCTCTTAAGGAAACAAAAATAGGCGGTGGCTCGGTCCAGTGAACATGGGCTATTGTTTTTAGTATTATATGTATGTGTATATGTTTGTGCATGTGCCCTATTCATGTAACGAAAAGACCAGAAAAATTTCAACAGTCGCCACTCTTATTCTCTATTTTTCCTTGATTCTTCTTAACAGTTAGCTTTCCCTGTGTTCCTATTTTCCTCATCATACTTAGTCTCACCAATAATAATTCTACAAATGGTTTAGAGAATACTCTGCAAGATTGAAAGCTAGCATTCTTAGTTCATGTTTAATGCGAAGGGGTCGACATTTCGCTAGCATTCCCATAGAACAAAAATTTGTGAAAAATCAAGTACCTCCATCAAACTCGTATCCGATTCCTATTGTTCAACCTAAGTGCCATAAAGGTAAGTATTCCTAAATTTTTAAGCTAAACAATTTTAAATTGCTTATTTTTGCTGCGTATTTTATTTTCTCGCGATCCTTCAAGTGGTATTAGAGCCACTAGTTAATATCTAGGAACATGCTTAGGGTGGAAAAGTGGTCTTTTTAGTAATAAAAGTTTCGATCTTTGTGATTGTTTGGATCCCCCATGGTTTTTTATATGGGTGGATGTTGTGTACATCTTACTTGTGGAGGTATAGGCACTTGTATTATTGTTGTTGTTGTTGTTGTTGTTATTCCCTTTTCTTGTAGAACTCATGTACGCCTCGTTTTGAAAGGCATAGGTAATTAGTATTGTATTTAAATTTAATATATTGGATTTCATGTAGCAGTGTGGTATTGATCAACATTGAAATCCTGTTGAAGAAGATGGAGAAAATTTTTTTGCAATAATTACGTAGGAAAACACAGCATAAACTCGATTCAGAAGGATATCGAGGTTAGCTTCGGATGCTAGCCAGGGGCGGCTTGGCTCAGTTTCAACCAAGCCATCGCATGGTTGTATGAGGCCGACCTATAGCTGGCTCCTACATAACTAGAGCCAGCCGCCCGCTAGTACAAGCTAAGGGCCGACTTTGAACAACAAGATAGCCGACTGATATGGCCTAATTTTACCTATATTTTCTTAGTTATTTGAGGTTATGTTGTGATACTTTTGATTCAATAACTAGCCATTTCCCTTCTATTTTTTTTTTCTTGTAGAAAGTATTTTTGGTAATTTTGTACAGAAATTAGACGATTTGAAGTAAAATTGTAGATTTTTAGAGATGATCTGATGCCTGCATAAAGTAGTTGAACCAATTGTGGTTCTATTCTAGAAAAACAGTGGAAAACAAAGCAAAATTAGAGAGAACTAGTGCTTAATCAGCGCCGGTCTAGACGAAGTGACCAAGTGTTGGCCCAACTATATTATAGCAGTTCAGAGTTCTTTTTCAGATCAAATTTGGAATTACCTAAGAGGTTCACTTATTTCCAATTTGTACTCGGCCTAGGAGTTCTGTATGATGATTTATAGCAACCAAGGGGCCTAATTAACCAAGAACAAGTGAAGATTAATATATAAATTCAAGGAATCAAAACTACAATCATTCACTGAAGGGGAATTCATCAACCGAATGAGCATTGTTTCAAGAAGGTTCTCAAAGTAGGAAGAATGTTTATGAGTTCTTTCTAAGACATTTGTTTTCTTTTTCTTTGACCAATTATTAGATTAATGTTTTAATTGTAATTTAATGCTATTTTTGGATTTATGTTGTTGTAATTTATTTAATCTTTGATCAATTAATTGTTGTTCTTGGTATTTGAGTACTTGTTTTAATTTGATAGATTGATGAAGTTGACTTTCTCTCTAATGGACTTGGGAAACGAAGTTATACTGAGTTCAATTTAACTAATTATGTATAATTGTTATCTTAACTGGATAGGGAAAGAAGGTTAAGAATTAAACTTAAGTAATCAAATGTTAGTTAATTTTACCTAGAGTATAGGTTCATTGGCTAATTTCTTGTTTATATTACCTAAAATATAGGGATATTCATGAGGAATGAGTTTAATGAATTTCTTTGGTTATGTTGGTTTGATTGAGAAATATACTAATTTAATTAGGAAATAGAGATTTCATGGATTGGAAAAGAAGTGGATTCTATCTTTATTCCTTCATGATGCCAAAACAATGATTGACTATGATAAGCGTTGGATAGTTCATGTTATGTTTTCAAGAATAAGTATTTAATTCCATGTTTTTCTCGTTAAGATTTGTGTATATATTTTGTCTTTATCTTTATTTTTATCTTATTCTTTATCACTCTAATTGGTAGGTTAAACATTCAATGAAAAATAATTAGTGTGTACTTTTTCCTTGAGGATATATACTCGTAAATTCCTATACTATGCTTAAGGATGAGTGCACTTGTTCATATATGTAATTTAGGATTAATGTTTTTAATTTAAACTTGATTGGGAATGGATACAAAATTCCATGATTTTTATATACCAAATTAATGCATCAAGTTTTTTGCACCATTGCTAGGGAACAATATCATGAAAGCTTCGAATTCGTTGGTTTAGCTATGTTTATATGTATATATGTAAATATGTATATATGTTCTTTGTTTAAATTGGTGCCAAAATTTATTGTATAATGTATGATTTTGTATAAGTTGATTATTGTACAATATGATAGTCGTTTGTATGTATATACGTAAAGTTCAAATTCTTATAACCCTAGTGTTTCTACAAGAAGACTTCTTAGTTTATGACTCGAAAAATGCACGGACTTTGATCCAGAAATTGAAAAAATACTCACAAGGATTCGATGTGCATAAAAAAGTCAGGCTAACCAATTTAGTTCAACAGGAAAGATGGAAGTTAACCAAAACTATAATGGTGGTAAATGAGGAAATAATAGAAGGACTGTGGGTGATTTTGCTAAGCCAATAATTTTAGGTACAAATTTGAGTATAACGCGACCAATGATAGAAGCCAATAATTCTGAAATCAAAGCTAACATTATCTAAATGATCCAAACACGGTCCAACTTGATGGGCTACGTAATGAGGACCCTAATTCTCACCTTCCTAGTTCTTTGGAGATTTGTGATAACTTCAAAATGAAGAGTGTGTCAAAAGACATTATTAAATTGAGACTCTTTCCTTTCTCTCTTAGGAATAGAGCCAAATCTTAGTTGAAATCTTTGCTCGTAAGATCAATCACTACTTGGAATAAGTTAGCTGAAAAATTCTTAGCAAAATATTTTCTTCCAACTAGGACAGCCAAGCTTAGAACAAACATTTTTACCTTCCAGCAGTCAGAGTCTGAATGCTTATATAAGTGTTGGAAAAGTTGGAAGGAGACGCTGAGAAAATGTCCACGCCATGGGTTCGAATTAGGCATGCAAATAAAGATTTTTACTAGTGGATTGACTTTTACCTCAAAATAATTTATTGATGCATCTGCAGAAGGTACAATTAATTCTAAAACCCTATAGGAGTTATATAAACTGATTAAATATATTTCTATGAAAACTTATTCATAGGTAACGTAAGATCTAAGGCTCATATTCAGGGAGTTCATAAAGTTGATGTTATAGCTGCCATGGAAGCTAAGATTGAGGCACTAGCCCAGAAGATAGAACAAATGGTAACCCCTTCAAATGTAATGAATGGTAAATGTGATTTTTGTGGAGAATGGAAGTCCAATCATGAGTACCAAAACATGGGTTCTTCTCTAGAAACCTTAGAGAAAGCTGCTCTTATGGGGAATGGACGACAGGGAAACAACTCGTGTAGTACTACTTATAACCTTGGTTGGAGAAATCATCCTAATTTTTCTGGGACCAATCAAAACCAATCAAGGCAAAACCCCCCAAACTTTAATGGAAATTAAAGGACCTAACTTTCCTTGCCTTACAATTCACCACCACCAAAGCAATCATTGGAAAAATTAATTAACACAATGGTAAGTCCTATAGAAACTTGGTTTCAAGATATGGATACAATAACTAGAAATTTGAAGGCTTCAATGCACAATCCTGAGAATCAAATTGGTCAACAAGCCAAGCTTCTTGGTGATCGTCAAACTAGATCTCTACTTAGAAACACAAAGAACAATCCATGCAACTAAGATTGTGGAAAAACGTTGAAGTTTACTTACTTTTCTACTTTTTATTTGAACAATCTTGTATTTTAATATTCGTATTTTTGCATACTTTGTGTTAAAATTCATACATTTTTTAAGATATAGTATGTTCATTTTAGTTTTCCTTTTATTAGAAAAAAAGAAGAAAACACAAAAAGATTTTGTTCTGGACATAGTTGACCAGGCACCGGGTCAGCTTGGGAAAAATTTTCACAACAATAGACATAACCCAGCACCGGTCTAGGTTCTCTGAAGAAGCATCAGATCACGTTGGATATCATGGGTAAAAGGCCAATTTTGGCTCTTTTTGTTTTCAAAATATATCAACTTCCCTCATTTTTTCTCTTAACCTACCACTAGCTTTTTAACACAATCACTACCAGAGCACTCTAAACATTCCAAAAACACATTTCAAGCATCAAATCATTGATTCCTTCTTGAAGATTTGGATTGAAATTAAGAAAAAACTCATTTTTCTTCAACCCTTCAAGTTTTTTATCCACCTAATTAGTGAATGATTTCTTCACCCATTTTGAATTAGATGTTTGCCCATACATTAGAGAATATTATGGTATTGTGAGGAGAATGTATTGTAGTAGTGTAGTTTTGTGGAGTGTGGAGGTTGAGTTGAGAGTTGTGGTGTTGATTGGTGAGTTTGGTTGAGAGTTGTGATTGTGTGATCTATTTTTCTTCTCTTAACCTTTTTTTCTTCTTTCTATGGGTAACCATGTCTAGACCATATGTAAAACCCCACCTAAACTTACCCTAGAGTTAGAGGGATGGGGTGCATATCATATCATCTTGCATGAAATATATTTCTAGAATGATTTCGTGTGCCTTAGAATGGTAGTATATGGGTTATATGGTTTATTTATGCTTGTTGAGAAGTAAGGGTAAAAAGGTAATTTTGATTGAGGTCAAAATAGGAAGATAGCTTGAGGCTTAGATAAGAAGAGAATTTGGTTGGGAAAATAAGAATAAATGTGGTTGTGGTTAAATGGTTAGTGCTTTGTTATTAAACTCAAAGGTCTTGAGTTCAAATCCCATCACCTAAATTTTATTCAGAATTATCTTAACCCATGTTTGAATTTTTCCTTTTTTGTACATCCCTTAAAGTTAGGAATATTGTCTTGGGAAAAACACATTGGTAATGTCCTGACAATGTGATCTTATCCTCAAATGAATTCTAGAAGAATTCTTGTCTCCATTATTTTTGCAAGCCTTGTTCTAACCTCTTTGAATTTAAACTACTCATATTTCTTTAATTTATTTTCTTATCTATAAACGTCTTGGATATTTCCTTGCTTGGAGTTTCAAAAACTCTAACTCTTGTGGGATAGGAGGTTCGCCGAAATTGTGCAAGAGAAATAGGAAGAGGTTCTCTATTAAATCACCATAGTTATTCCTCCAAGAACTTCATTCTCTTCTTGTTCTTATTTTGGTTAGAATCTGGAAAATTTTTCAGATTTTCTTCATGGATGGTTTTGAAATTTGTAGTAACCTTTCTCTAGCTAATTCTTGCAAAAAAAATAACCATCTTGTGTGAAGATGAAAGCTAAAACACTTTGGAATTTCACAGCCTTACAAGCTCCACCAAACCAGATTTTTTTTTTCCAGTAAATAACCAAGTTTTGGACATGAACATTTAGCCATATATTTGTGCAGAAGAACACCTGAACTTTCTTCTTTCTTCTCCAAGATAGTGGCTGGAAAACCACCATTAGTGGACCTTCAAACACTCCTAAACTCCAGCTGCAAATTCAGTTGAAGGAGCTTCGAAGAATCTGCTCAAAATCCTCCCAAAATCACAAGAGTTCTTAAGACAAAATTCCAGAAAATTTCCAGCTTTGCCTATTCAATGTTAAGTCTAATTTCTTCATCAAACTTCATGATATTTTCGGCCAAATACAGCCATGAATAAAACCCCTTGGCTTCTCCATCTATCTTGGTCATTAGGACTCTATTGACACACCTCAAAACACTCCTATCTTCACTCCATTAAAAATTATTCAAACTTCAAAATTAAATTTCAGATTTTTGTTTCATTAAACACTCACCTAGCTACACAATAAACCAGAAATTTCTCTGCTATATCACACCCATTTTTGGCCAGCTCAAAGCTGAAACAAGTCTCCAGTCCATAATCAAATCATAGCTAGTTCAACCATACACTATTGAAGGACAAGAAACCTTCAAAGAGCAAACACTATTACCGAATCCTCTACCTAAAACATCTCCACTTTTCTCTAAATTTGAAATGTGAAAAAGCTGAAATTCTCTCTCGATTACTTGGATAACCGAAAGCCTCCCCCTAGCTAGGCTATTCGGTTGTCATTCACACACACACACGAAATCACTCACTCTCACTCTCTCTCTCTATCTCTCTTGTACGAATCTCTGTAGGCCATTTTTGAACAAACTTTAACCAAGGAAGGACTCTTAAGCACTCAAAGACCTCCATTAAGCAGGGCGATATGTTCATCTAACATTCATCAAATCAAGTATTTCTTTCTTGATTTTCACTTTAAATTCTCAAACTCAAGACTCTTGGATGATGGATTTGATAGGTTGATTTAATAATGTGAGGTTGGAGATATGTATGTGGGTGAAGGGAACGGAATTAAGGCATAAAGATTGGAATGAATGTTGTGACTTATGGATTATGCTTTAAGATCATTATATGTTCATTGCGATTAAGAGCTTTATGGATGTTTTGGTCAATGATAGTCATTAAGCCACCATTGTTGATTATGCCTTCATGATGTTATTTCAATATTGTGATGTAAGTTAATTCAAGTCTATTTTTGATAAATCGATATGTTATTTGTTGAATCCATGTATGTATGAATATGTGTATGGATTTTCTCTACCAATAAAATTATTGTAAGAACTACCTTTATTATTTTTAGAATTATTCTTGTTATCATTATTATTATGAATATAATTAATATTATTATTTAATATAATTGACTAATTTTGGTAAACGTAAATATTTTCAAAATCAATAATTAGTTGAAATATTGTTAGTTTATTAGATAAATAAATAGTAATATTTTTATTAAATAGAAATAATAATATATTGGAATTAATTAATATCGCATGTCTTTTATATTCATATTGTTATTAGTTAGCCTTACCAAAACTTTTAGTTACAATCATAAATATTATTTATATTAGAATAAATTATTTATTATTAATTTTATTTGTTATCTATTATTTATTATTAAAATTAGTTATAATCTATTATTAATACTACTTATTATTTGTAATAATATTATTTATTATTTATTACCAATATTATTTAGAATTTATTATTAATAGTACTCATTATTTATTACTAATTTTATTTATTATTAATATTACTCGGTATGTATTATTTGTTAACAAATACTTAATATTACTATTATTTCTTTATTTATTATTTATAATGCCTATTGATTTTAACTTATCTAATTAATCTTATTCTATAAAATACTTTATCAACTAATGTTAAAGCTTAAGGTATTGTTGTCATAACTAGATATTGTTATATCTAGTTGAGCTTAAGCATGTTAGGCTAAGAATTATTTATTTAAAGAAATTATTGTCTGAATGTTAGGACTTATAACCTATATTTACCCCAGACAAGGTTTGGTTGCCCTGAACCATCGTGAAAGGCTATTGTACGAAGAAAAAGTAAGAGATCAGGTAAGTCATTGTATAAAGATGTTTTTTTTAACAAAAGCACTTCTGCAAGTCCAACGCACGGATTGTCGTGGAAGATGTACTTTGGGATGCAATTGTGGACACTCTATTCCTTCTGTTAAAAAATAATAATTTTAGTCAAGCAAACAATTTTCCAAGCAAAATAATAAATTTTCCTTAAACAGATTTTTGTCTAAAGTTGTTTAAAAACCATAATTGCTACTTCAAATAAAACTCTTCATTGATTTTACATTTTCCAAGTGGAATAAACATAACAGTGAGTACTCAACAAGGGTAGACATTAGGGCTAGTCTTTGAAGGGTTGGGTAAGTCTCTCAGTAAGAGGCCACCTTTGAGGGGTGAACCCTGCCTAGATAAGATAACATTTCTTATTGGTCAGGTCAGTCCGAGCTAGCAATATAGTTCAGGTGGACTGTTTATTTTCGAAGTGGACAACTGGTATGTTTGGGTGTAGAGATGTAGAAGTATCTTACCCGGTGGATCGTACAACCCACCTTGTATCATCACGTACAAAGTATGGTATCCTGATCGTTCTCTTATCATGATGCACAAAGTGTGGCATCCTAACCATTCTCTTGATATAGGGCACAAAGTGTGGTGCCATGTCCATTCGTGTTGCATGGCTTTACTGTCAACTTTATTAAAATGGTTATTTCTTTTCAAGTTGAGATTTTTACTTTATAAATGTTGATAAAACACCACTCAGTGCTCAAAAATAAATTTCTGGACTTGCAAACGTTTTATTATGACTTGTTCAATACTTGCATAGACGAATTGTTTTTCCTGAAATACCATGAGCAGACACAGGACTTACTAAAAAATATTTCTCACGCCTTTTATATCATGTCTTCAAGTCGATCCTGCTTGGAAGCTCAATTTACTTATGCTGCCATGAACTTGGAAGATTTATTTTGATGTATTTATTTTTTAGAGGATTTAGTTACCATCTATTTTTTTCAAGACTTGTATGAGTATTATTTTGGGATTGTAATTAGTTTATTATTAAGTTATTTCCTTTTATATTTTCTATTACCTAGTTATAAAGACCCCTTATCCCTAAGACGGGGTTACATCCCCACCCCTTTTGGGGTACATAGGTAGTAGGATGTTACAAGTGGTATCGGAGACTAGGTTTAGGCAGCTATTTGCAGTATTTGGATTTGTTGCATTAGGTTTTATAATATCTAATACTAATCTATGTGTTCTATTTATATACCTGAGATTAGCCTTTCATGTGTCGGAGGTCACTTGTTCCAATTCCTATAGCGGACCTTTCCTCTTCGAGCATGGAACCCGAACCTAGGTAAGATTGGTTTGAGTTAGACAGCAGTGATAGTGACATGGAGATTGATTTTTCCATTCTTATTATGCCTAATGATGGTAAGAAAGAAAAGATGGAGGTTAAGGTTGCTAAACTAGAGTTACTTCAGTAGGAAAGAGGTGTTAAGGATATGTAAGCGGTAGACCCTCCTATACCAGTGGTTGTTTTAGTCTCAGATAGCGAGGTTGAGGAGGAAGCTCCTGATCTTTACTTAGGCAGAGAGGGAAGAGTGGAGATGGGTGATGCTGAGGGTGAGGGAGGTGAGGAACTGAGTGATACTGATGATGAGGGATGAGAAGAGATGGATGATTCTGAGAGTGAAATAGAAAGAGGGATGGAAGAGTCTGATGAGGAGGAGGAGAAGACAGTTGTGCCTCCACGGACTCCACCAATAGGAGAGTATGACAATACCCATTTTTGGCTTTAACTTTAAGGAGTCTGGTAATGAGGGACCCAGTCAGAATGATAGACACACACCAGGTATGAGAGCACTTCGGGAGTCAATCTTAGGGGTGAAAGACAAGGGAAAAAGGAAGGTGAAGAAAAGTCTTAGGAAGAGTGGAACAAATGGTTATATACTTAGGCTCAGATTGGGAATAGACTACAGGCAGAGAAGAGAAGGATGGTTCGAAGAATCTATTTCCAACTACTCAAGTGACGACTAGAGTAGTGGGAAGACTTAGTGGATTTGTGACGCAATTTGTTGATTAGGGAATCTGTTTATTGAGTTCATGGCCTTATTTATTTTCTTGGCTATGAGTATCCAATTCTTATAGAAGTATCATCTATGATATCCAATTTCTTTGTGTTAAAGTATGATTTATTTTGAGTAAAGCTTTTGAGTATTTCACTTCTTTCAAAAAGAAAAAAAAAACACTCTCATATGT
The DNA here is from genome assembly GCA_026120185.1 of Voacanga thouarsii. Classification (NCBI taxonomy): domain Eukaryota; kingdom Viridiplantae; phylum Streptophyta; class Magnoliopsida; order Gentianales; family Apocynaceae; genus Voacanga; species Voacanga thouarsii. Next base: position 132,840 of record JANUWF010002361.1, read on the forward strand.
TCAATAAGTGAGCAAAAGTTTTAAATCTTATCTTTACAGTATATGTTTGCATTCGTATATATGCATTTGTCGACCTATAATTGTTGTGATAATGATCGAAGATGGCACCTAGATGTAAATTGCAGCAAGAGACGGAATTGGTTTTTTTAGAAAACCTTCAATACCTGAAGACGAGCCAGCAGAGAACTAGTAGCCAGATGTGTGAAAAGAGCACGAAGAAGAGCGAGTGACAGAACCTGAGGGATCTTCTAAAGTGATAGTTGGATAGGCCCGATTAAGACACAACCGATGAATTCAGCCAGTTGAAGAAATATAGTTATTGGAAGAAATAAGTTAAAGCCAAAGGTGATGACCAAGTTGGCTGAGCAAAGAGTACGTGAGATCGGATGCGGCCATGGTGCTAAGTTAATTCTTTATTTCTTTTGAAAGAATATGCTCTTTGATATTTATTTTGTATAGTGTGTGTGTGTGTGTGTGTGTGTGTGTTGTGTAGTGTACTCTTCGTTTGATTAGCGATAAGCTAGGCCGTAAGACACAGATTTATCAACTGTGAATGGTTATAGATTTTCTTATTAGTTAGTTAAGCATCCTTCACCGTGTAAGGAAGTAAGGATCTATAGGTTTGATCGGAGAGATGAAATTTTGGTTGGAGAAGTAAAATTTATCAGGAATCTGACTTGTTTCCTTTTGAGAACTACGATAGCACCTTAGGCATGGAATGATGTTCAAAGCAAAGAGTTAAGTTGGTTATAGAGCTAGAATAATACATCTTTGTGTATCAGATGGGTATGATTAAATTTTAGAAGAGGTAATGTGAAGGAAGTGTAGAGCATAGAGCATAATGCTATGAGCGAAGGTGTTGAAGGAGTACCGAAGATATCTATCCTGGTGTTGTAGCCTGCGAGACCCAGTAGTAATGGTATAAGAAAAGGTTAGAATTTTAAAGCTATGGATAGACCAGAGAATATTGGACAGTTTAGTCATCAAAGATATATATGGTTACTCCTAAGTTAGACTTGAGATAAGGATATTATTAAGTGTGATTTTGAGAAGAAGATATACTTGAGATTGCGACTACCATTGTAAATAGGTACTAAGGATGGGTGGTGATGTCATATTGATTGACAAAGACTCTAATGCTTGTGGAGTAGATGTATATGCTTTCAATCCTCCTTTGATAATTTTGTGGTGACTTTTTAGACAATACCTTATGTATTTTGAATGTCATGAATGACATGGAACAGTTAAAATTGGTGTTAGAAAGTGGAGACAACATAAATTTCTATTAAGTTTGGAAAGTGAAAGTTTAGTTGAGCATAGTTCTATTTCTGGAACGAGAGGTAATTTGGGGTAGTTTTTTGAGATAGGCCTAGCTAAGGTACAGGCTGCATCAGATGTCATCAAGTATTGTGTCCAAGAAGGAACCTAGGTTCACTGTAAGATTTTAGACTAAGTTCCTAGAGATAATGGGATCAACTGCTGCCGCATATCCTCAAACATGATAACCAGTCAAAGAGACTTATTCAGATACTGAAGGACATGCTTAGGGCTTGTATACTAGACTTTCTTGATAATTGGACTGAAAGCATGCCGCATTCCAGTAGGCCTACAACAGTAATTACCGATCCTCTATTAGATTGCCCTATATGAAGCAATGCAAAACCAGACATGTTAAGTTCTGTTATAGTAGGGATAAATGGAAGATAGATAGATTATCAAATCCGGTGAAGTACGTGTTCAAGAAAAGGCGAACAAGACAAAAGTAATAAGAGAAAGAATGAAGACGACTCGGAGTGAGCAGAAGAGCTATACAAATGATAGGAAGAGAATGATGGAACTCTCGGCTATAGATTAGTCTTACCAGACATTTTATTGAGATTACAAAACATGTTTCATATATCTTAGCTAAAGATGTACAATTCTGATCTGAAATATGTTTTAGCTATGAGCCTTTACTATTGCAACCTGATTTGGATTACATAGAAAAGCTGATTAAGATTCTAAATTGAAGCATCAATACTCTTTGAAATAAGCAGATACCAAAGGTGAAAGTGTTATGGGATCATCATGATACTCAAGAAGCCAGCTAGATTATTACAACCATTGCCAATACCAAAATGGAAATGGGATATGGTAGTGATAGAATTTATCACCGACTTGCCCATGTCAAAGACCCAAAAGGATGCCATTTGAGTAGTGGTTAATCAACTAACAAAGACAGTGCAATTTATCCCTATAAGTGTAAGGGACTTTATGAAGAGGTTAGCTTAAACACATGTCTGTGAAATACTAATGTTGCATGAAGTACCCTTAAGTATTGCCTCTAACCAAGACTTGGGGTCTACATCACGGTTTTGGGCAAAGTTAAAAAATCTATGGGTTTCGATTTAAAGTTCAACATGCCTGTGCATAAGAAGCCACGTGGGAAGTGGAAGAATGGATGAAGCAGAGATATCCTGACTTGAGAGAAAGATACGCACTGAATTTCAGGATGAAATTCTTCCACGGAGGGGAGGATGTAAAACCCTACCTAAACCTACCCAAGAGTTAGAGGGATGGGGTGCATATCATATCATCTTGCATGAAATATATTTCTTGAATGATTTTGTGTGCCTTAGAATAGTAGTATATAGGTTATATGGTTTATTTATACTTATTGAGTAGTAAGGGTAAAAAGGTAATTTTAATTGAGGTTGAAATAGGAAGATGGCTTGAGGCTTAGATAAGAAGACAATTTGATTGGGAAAAAAAGAATAAGAATTGTTGTGGTTAAGTGGCTAGAACTTTATCATTAATCTCTAAGGTCTTGAGTTCAAATCCCATCACCTAAGTTTTATTCATAATTATCTTAACCCATATTTGAATTTTTCCTTTTTCTTACATTCCTTAAGGTTAGGAATATTGCCTTGGGGAAGACACATTGGTAATGTCCTAAAAATGTGATTTTGTCCTAAAAGGAATTCTAGAAGAATTCTTGTCTCCATTATTTTTGCAAGCCCTGTCCTAACCGTTTTGAATTTAAACTACTCCTATTTCTTTAATTCATTTTTATACCTATAAATGTCTTGGATAATTGCTTGCTTGGAGTCTCAAAAATTCTAGCTCTTGTGGGATAGGAAGTTGGCTGAAATTATGGAGGAGAAATAGGAAGAGTTTCTCTATTAAATCACCATAGTTATTCCTCCAAGAACTTCTTTCTCTACTTGTTCTTGTTTTGGTTAAAATCTCATCATGGCTGGTTTTCAAAATTTGTAGCCACCTTTATCTACCTAATTCTTGCAAAGAACCAACCATCTTGTGTGAAGACAAAAGCAGAAAAACTTTGGAATTTCGCAGCCTTACAAGCTACACCAAACTAGAATTTTTTCTCAGCAAATAACCAAGCTTTGGACATGAACATTTGGCCATTCATTTGTGCACAAAAACACCTGAAGATTTCTTCTTTCTTCTCCAAGATGGTGCTTGAAAAACCACCATTAATAGACCTTCAAACACTCCTAAACTCTAGCTGCAAATTCAGTTGAAGGAGCTTCGAAAAATCTGCTCAAAATCCTCCCAAAATCACAAGAGTTCTTAAGCTAAAATTCCAGAAATTTTCTAGCTTTGCCTATTCAATGTTAAGTCCAATTTCTTCATCAAACTTCATCATATTTTTGGCCAAATGCAACCATGGACAGAACACATTAGCTTCTCCATCTACCTTGGTCATTAGGACTCCATTAATATACCTCAAAACACTCCTATCTTCACGCCACTCAAAATTATTCAAACTTTAAAATTAAATTCCAGATTTTTGTCCCATTAAACACTCACCTATCTAGACAATAAAACCAGAAATTTCTCTGCTATATCATAGCCATTTTTTGCCAGCTTAAAGCTGAAACAACTCTCCATTCCATGATCAAATCATAGCTAGTTCAGCCGTACACCATTGAAGGACAAGAAACCTTCAAAGAGCAAATACCATTACCCAATCCTCAACCTCAAACAACTCCACTTTTCTCTCAATATGAAATTTGAAAAGGCTGAAACTCTCTCTCTCCTTCTTGGATAACCGAAAGACTCCCCTTAGCTAGGCCATTCGGCCATCATTCACACAGACACACATGAAATCACACACTCTCTCTCAATTCCTCTAAAAAATACTAAGAACAACAAGAAGAAACACAAAGCTTCTTCAACCTTCAATCACCTCTATTTATCCCAAATCACTCCAAGAACCTTCAAACAAACTAGGATTCGGTTCATACTCCCTCATAGGCCACTCCAAAACATCAAGAACAACAAAATTCATCTTCCATTCAGATCCAACACACATTTTTAGTTAAGAACAAGAAGAACATCAACAAGTTAACTTAAAACACCTTGGACCTTTTTCATCTCATCATCACCATTTCAGTATCATTCTAATCTCTTTCTCTCTATTTCTCCCCCCCCCCTCTCTCTCTCTTGGTCGAACCTTGGATGGCCATTCTTGGACAAACTTCAACTAAGGAAGGACTCTCAAGCACTCAAGGACCTCCATTAAGCAAGGCAATATCTTCATCTAACGTTCATCAAATCAAGTATTTCTTTCTTGATCTTCTCTTTAAATTCTCAAAATAAAGACTCTTAGATGATGGATTTGATAGGTTGATTTAATAATGTGAGGTTGGAGATATGTATGTGGGTGAAGGGAATTGAATTAAGACATGAAGATTGGAATGAATGTTGTGACTTAAAGATTATACTTTAAGATCATTATATGTTCATTGTTATTAAGAGCTTTATGGATGTTTTGGTGTAAGATAGTCATTATGCCACCATTGTTTATTATGCCTTCATGATGTTATTTTTCAAATAATCCCTAGATAATAGTATGCCTAGTAGAATATCATCCTTATTGTGATGTATGTTAATTCAAGTCTATTTTTGGATAAATCGACATGTTATTTGTTAAATCCATGTATGTATGACTATGTGTATGGATTTTCTCTAGCAATAAAATTATTGTAAGAACTACCTTTATTATTTTTAGAATTATTCTTGTTATCATTATTATTAATAATATAATTCATAATATTATTTTATTTAATTGACTAATTCGATAAACACAAATATTTTCAAAATCAATAATTAGTTGAAATATTGTTAATTTATTAGATAAATAAATAGTAATATTTTTATTAAATATAAATAATAATATATTGGAATTAATTAATATCAAACGTCTTTTAAATTTATATTATTAGTTAGCCTTACCAAAACTTTTATTTACACGCATAAATATTATTTATATTAGAATAAATTATTTATTATTAATTTTATTTGTTATCTATTATTTATTATTAAAATTATTTATAATATATTATTAATATTACTTGTTATTTGTAATAATATTATATATTATTTATTACCAATATTATTTAGGATTTATTATTAATAGTACTCATTATTTATTACTAATTTTATTTATTATTAATATTACTCATTGTTTATTATTTGTTAATAAATAGTTAATATTATTATTTATTATTTATAACACCTATGTATTTTAACTTATGAAATTAATCTTATTCTATAAAATACTTTATCAATTAGTGTTAAAACTTAAGGCATTGTTGTCATAACCATATGTTGTTGCATCTAGCTAAGCTTAAGCATGTTAGGCTAGGAATTATTTATTTATAGCAAGTATTATATGGATGTTAGGACTTATACCCTGTATTTACCACAGGCGGGGTTAGGTTGTCTTGAACTATCTTGGAAGGCTATTGTATCAAGGAAAAGCAAGAGATCAGGTAAGTCCTTACATAAAGATGTTTTTGAAGAAAAGTACTTCTGCAAGTTAAATGCACGGATTGCCGTGGAAGATATACATTAGGATGCAATTATGGACAATTTATTCCTTTTGCTAAAATAAAATAATTTTAGTCAAGTAAACAATTTTTCAAGCAAAACAATAAATTTTCTTTAAGAAAATTTTTACCTAAAGTTGTTTGAAAACCATAATTGCTACTTCAAAGAAAGCTCTTATTTGATTTTACATTTTCCAAGTAGAATAAACATAACGTTGAGTACTCAATAGGGGTAGACTACTAGGACTAGTCTTTTAAGGGTTGGATAAGTCTCTCGGAGGGAGGCCATCTCTGAGGGGTAAACCCAGCCTAGACAAGACGATAGTTCATGTTGGTTAGGCCGGTCCGAACAAGCAGTACAGTTCAGGTGGACTATTTATTTTTCTAGTGGACAACTGGTATGTTTGGGTATAGAGATGGAGTATCTTACCTAATAGGTCGTACACCCATCTTGTATCAGTATGCACAAAGTATGGCATCCTAATCATTCTCTTGTCATGATGCACAAAGTGTGGTATCCTGACCGTTCTCTTGACATGGTGCACAAAGTGTGGTGCCATATCCATTCATGATGCATGGCTTCACAGTCAACTTTATTAAAGTGATTATTTCTTCTTTAGTTGAGCATTTTTACTTTATAAATGCTGATAAAACACCGCTCAATGCTTAAAGATAAATTTCTGGACTTGTAGACTTTTTATTATGACTTGCTCAAAACTTGCATACATCAATTGTTTCTCCTGAAATACCTTGAGCACACAAGGACTTACTGGGAAAGATTTCTCACACCTTTTATATCATGTCTTTAAGTTGATCTTGCTTGGAAGGTCGATTTACTTATGCTACCCGGAGCTTGGAAGATTTATTTTAATGTATTTATTTATTATAGGATTTAGTTACTATTTGTTTGTTTCAAGACTTGTATGAGTATTGTTTTGGGGTTGTAATAAGTTTATTATTAAGTAATTTTCTTTTATATTTTCTATAACCTAGTTATAAAGACCCCTAGTCCCTATGACGGGGCAACATCCCCACCCTTTTGGGGTATGTAGGTAGTGGGGTGTTACACCACCGGGTATGACTCCACATGCTAAGAGGTCTAAGGACTCATCTTCTTCTACTCCATTTTTTTAGCCCTTCCCTACATAGCCTACCTTGTTCTTTAAGCCTACATGCTAAATTTGGTACCAAACCCATATGAACAACAAAATCATAGTAGAAAAGACATTCAAACCATCCCTTGACAATACTCTTCAGCTATTTACTATATTTAGGAGATTGGGATGTGAGCCCATCATTAGACTCCAACGGGCTTATTGTCTAGTGTGGTGATGCGTTAATTTTGGGTATATAAAATCATCAATTCTAAATCCATTCCTTAATCAAGATTTAATTAAAAAATTAATCCCAAAATGCACATGTGAGCAAGTATACTAATCGGAAGCATAGAATAAGGAATTAATGAGTATCGATCCTTAAAAGAACAAGTACACACTAATCATTTTTCTTTCATTGTTTAACTAACCTAAATAAACTAAGAAAAGAATAAAAAGAAAAACTAAAGAAACATGTTCGACTCAAGGATGTAGTTTTATGCAATTTAGACAAGTACCCTGGAAAACATAACAATGAACCAATTAGCAATTTTCTTAACTCATTATCATCTTGGCATTATGAAAGAATATAAAGTAAAACTCAATTGTCTCACAAGTCATGATTCTACTTAGGTAAATCCCACTTCATGTCCTAATCCATGAAATCCATAGGAGCGACTCAGAATCTACTTACTTTGTCCACCACGCTTCGTTGCACAACTCTAACCCGCACCGATGGAGTCATTATCCCTGATGGCACTTGGCTGAGCACGTTAGCACTTGGCGAGAATCGAACCCGAGACGTGGGGCGTAAGATAGGCTCTGATACCATTTAAGAGTAGCCAATTCTCCCACAAAAGCTAGCTGTCATAGGAGCGACTCAGAATCTACTTACTTTGTCCACCACGCTTCGTTGCAGAACTCTAACCCGCACCGTTGCCACTCTAACCCGCACCGATGGAGTCATTATCCCCGATGGCACTTGGCTGAGCGCGTTGGCAATTGGCGAGAATCGAACCCGAGACGTGGGGCATAAGATAGGCTCTGAAACCATTTAAGAGTAGCCAATTCTCCCACAAAAGCTAGCTGTCATAGGAGCGACTCAGAATCTACTTACTTTGTCTGAGCCTATCTTATGCCCCACGTCTCGGGTTCGATTCTCGCCAAGTGCCAACGCGCTCAGCCAAGTGCCATCGGGGATAATGACTCCATCGGTGCGGGTTAGAGTGGCAACGGTGCGGGTTAGAGTTGTGCAACGAAGCGTGGTGGACAAAGTAAGTAGATTCTGAGTCGCTCCTATGACAGCTAGCTTTTGTGGGAGAATTGGCTATTCTTAAATGGTATCAGAGCCGATCTTAAGCCCCACGTCTCGGGTTCGATTCTCGCCAAGTGCCAACGCGCTCAGCCAAGTGCCATCGGGGATAATGACTCCATCGGTGCGGGTTAGAGTTGTGCAACGAAGCGTGGTTTTAAGTAAGTAGATTCTGAGTCGCTCCTATGACAGCTAGCTTTTGTGGGAGAATTGGCTACTCTTAAATGGATACCATTTAAGAGTAGCCAATTCTCCCACAAAAGCTAGTCATCATAGGAGCGACTCGGAATCTACTTACTTAAAACCACGCTTCGTTGCACAACTCTAATCCGCACCGTTGCCACTCTAACCCGCACCGATGGAGTCATAATCCTCGATGGCACTTGGCTGAGCGCGTTGGCACTTGGCGAGAATCGAACCCGAGACGTGGGGCGTAAGATAGGCTCTGATACCATTTAAGAGTAGCCAATTCTCCCACAAAAGCTAGCTGTCATAGGAGCGACTTAGAATCTACTTACTTTGTCAGAGCCTATCTTACGCCCCACGTCTCGGGTTCGATTCTCGCCAAGTGCCAACGCGCTCAGCCAAGTGCCACCGGGGATAATGACTCCATCGGTGCGAGTTAGAGTGGCAACGGTGCGGGTTAGAGTTGTGCAACGAAGCGTGGTGGACAAAGTAAGTAGATTCTGAGTCACTCCTATGACAGCTAGCTTTTGTGGGAGAATTGGCTACTCTTAAAAGATTATATTAACAAATTTTCCAATCATGCTAATCCTAACCAAAACATGTATTAGGCTCAATTCCTTATAAACATAAAATTAGCTAATAACCCTTTACTCAAGGTGAAATTAACTAACCTTTGATCACTTAGTCCTATAACCTTAACTTCGTCGCTCAAGTACATTAAGATTAGATAAATACGAAATCAATGCAATGAAACTCCTAACATCGTCATCTCAAGTCAATTACAAGAACTCGTATCAATAACTAATAAAATCAAGTAATCAAATACTAAAGAAAATAATTAATTAATCTAAGAACTAAATTAACTCAAAATCATAAATCCAAGAATAATATCCAAATATAATTAAAGAATTAAAATCATTATTGTTCAATAAAAAGAAAACAAAGGAAATAGATAAATACTTATAGACAAACCTTTCAATTTGCAATGAAAACTCCTCCAAAAATCAATGCTCCTTAAGTAATTCCTCTGGAGAAAATATTAATAATACACTCTAAAAAATATATCTAAGTCTCTACATTGTGCACCCCCATTTTCTATGTACATTGGGCTTTATTTATAGGCTTACAAAGTTTCTAAAAGAATCCTAAGTAAAGAAGAAGTAATGTCCAAAAAATCCAAAAACCCAAAGGATTTGTAAAATCTAAATAAAAATTTAAATAAAAACTAAGTGTCCACCACCTTTAATTTGAAAGAATTGAGAAGTTGAAATCAATTTGGACATTTGATTTTGTCTTCTTGCACTGAAGACGTTCTTGGATGTTGAAATTGTTGAATTTAGATTCCAATTATGCCATATAGAAGCTATCTAGCCAAGGAAAATCTAATTCCTTCTTGCATCGGTTCAACTGAGCTGCCACCTGAGCCACACACTTTCTGCTGAGCCAACGAAATTAAAGCCATCTTCTTCCTTTGCATCGGCTCAATTGAGCCACAACACGAGCTATGATGCCTGCTTTTTTTCTTCTTGCGCACCGTACAACCAAGCCTACCGACACCAATTTCTCCTTTCTTTCTTGCTTTTCTTCTTGGCCTTTTTTTGTTGACATTTATTATTACTGCTTTTGTCCTTGGCTTAGCCGGATTCAATTGAGAATTGAGAATTCCCTTTTTCTTCTTATTTATGTTCTTGTTTTTTTATCTTCCTGTGCAATGCACAACTAAACCTACCAACACCAATTCCTCCTTTCTTTCTTGCTTTTCTTATTGGCCATTTTTGTTGTCTTTTATTATTACTGATTTTGTCCTCTGTTTAGCCATATTCAATTGAGAATTGAGAATTCCCTTTTTCTTCTTATTGCTGTTGCTTTTCTTCACCTTGGCCCACCGAAATTCTCTTCTTCTTTTCTGTGTTGTTCTTGGTTGAAGTTGTGACCAATCCGTCCTTCTTTAGCCATTTTTCTCTTTGTCCAATTTCCAATTTCAATTGTGTTCCAATGTTTCTCCTTCTCGCATATTTCAGCTATAAATGTTCTTATTCGAATTAAAGTCCCAGCAGAAGAAAAGATTATACCTATAGCTGCTGAGTCAAAAGCACCCCAGAAGCGTGGCTGACCTCTTGGTTCTAAAGATAAAAATCCTCAAAAGAAAAGAGGATTAAATGATCTAGATGATCATATTGAAGAAAAGAATGATAAAGGCCAAGAGAGAACTGATGACAAAATAAAAGAACCAAAAGTTGATGAAAGTAACACTGAAATTTCTATCAATTATACCACTTTCGGTAGAAGTTGAAATCGGATAGAAACAATTATTGATAATATGTTTGCATACAATATATCTCTTGATGTTACACAGGATAATGATGATCCTTAATCAATATCAGTTGATGAATGATGGCATAGAAAAGATTGGCTACAATGGAAAGATATGATTCAATCAGAATTAAATGCATTTACAAAACGTGAAGTCTTTGGACCTGCAATTCAAACATCTGAAGGTGTAAAACCTGTTGGCAACAAATGGATATTTGTGCGGAAGCACAATGAAAATAATAAAATCGTACCATATAAAGCACGGTTAGTAGCTCAAGGTTTTTCACAAAGACCAGGTATTAATTATGATGAAACTTATCCTCCTATTGTACATACTATTACACTCCGATATCTTATCAGTTTAGCAGTACATGAAAAGATAGATATGCGCTTATTAGATGTTGTCACTATTTACTTGTATGGAAATTTAGAAAAAGATGTAACATGAAAATCCCCGAAAGATTTCGCATGCTCGAAGCATATAAACATTATCCTCAGAAAATTACTCCATCAAGTTGCAGAAATCATTATATGGCCTGAAGGAATCTAGGCGCATGTGGTTCAATCATATTAGTGAATATTTATTAAAAGCGGGATTTAAAAATGACCAGGTATGTCCATATATTTTTATTAAGAAAGTTGGCTATAAATTTGTGATATTAACTATATATGTTGATGATATTACTCTTATTGAAACTCTAGAAGAGCTCCAAGAAACATTTGATTATTTAAAAAGAGAATTTAAAACCATGGATTTTGGTAAAACTAAATTTTTCCTTGGTTTACAAATTGAACATCTAAAATGTGGAACATTTATTCATCAATCAAGATATAAAATAAAAGTTCTAAAAAGATTTTACATGGACAAAGCACATCTATTAAGTATTCCAATGATCGTCCGGTCATTAGATGTGAATAAAGATCCTTTCTGACCTCAAGAAGATGCTGAAGAACTTTTCTGTCCTGAAGTACCATATCTAGTGCAATTGGTGCATTGATGTATATTGTTAATAATACGCGACCTAATACTGCATTTGCTATCAATTTGTTAGCAAAATTTAGTTCTTCACCAACACGACGACATTAGAATAGAATTAAACAAGTCCTTCGATATCTCCAAGGTACAATTGATCTCAGATTATTTTATTTAAATAAAACTAACCCAACATTGATAGGTTATGCAAATGCTGGTTATTTATCTGATCCACATAAAGTACGTTCTCAAATGGGCTATTTATTTACATGTGGAAATACTGCTATATAGTGGTATTCTACAAAACAATCTATAGCATCTACTTCTTCAAATTATGCTGAAATTATAGCATTCATGAAGCAAGTCAAGAATGTGTATGGTTAAGATCAGTGATGCATTATATCCGAGAAAGTTGTAGATTATCATCTAGAAGAGATATTCGAACTCCTCTTTATGAAAATAATGCAGCTTGTATAGCTCAACTACGAGGAGGATATATTAAAGGAGATCGGAAAAAAAATATTTCACCAAAATTCTTCTTTACTCATGAACTCCAGAAGAAATGTGAAATTGATGTACTACAAATTCGGTCATGTGACAACCTGACAAATATTTTCATGAAGACTTTATCGACTGCAATATTTGAGAAGTTGAGATATAAAATCGGTATACGTTGGTTCAAAAATTTAAAGGGATCATCTCATCAGATAGAGTAATAAATTGACATATAGAATAGTGTACTTTTTTTCCTTTACTAGATTTTTTTTTCCATTGGGTTTTTATCTAATAAGATTTTAGCAATGCATATTCTTTATGTAATGGACATCCAAGAGGGAGTGTTGTGAATATATTAGTGGAAGTTGTGAATCCACTAATACTATTAGTGGAAAAATGTATATGGATGTCCACGAGTAACACCACTAATACATATTAGTAGAGTTAGTAGAAATAGATGATTAACTCCACTAACTCCGCTAATACAGCTCTACAAATAGAGTTCTTCCCCAAGCTTGAGAGATATACCAATTGTGAGAGAATTGTTGCAGAAATTTGTAAGAGAAAAGAAAGAGAGAAGATTTGATATGACCATGAGTGAGCTTTTTCTTGATGTTGTGGGAGGTTTAGTTGGTTATATGTTTAGCTCAACTAATGGGACCAAAAACAGAGATTCTTCTTGAGACAAAAAGGAGAAAATGAAATAACAACTTACCCTCTATCAAACCCTTGAAGAACTAAGCTTCAAAGACCCTTAAGAATAGTAGAAAGTTCTACTATAATCTCGCCCCAATATCCTTGAAGCAAAAAAGGCAATCAAGACCAAATAAAATAGAAAAAATAGGCACCCAAGTAATGGAATTGAAACAAATCTTAGAAGAATAAAGAAACTAAGACCCATTCAAAGAAACCACATTAGATTATCCATAAGATTTATAGGCTCATTCATAAGGAAAACTAACCCTTAAGTATAGTCTTGAACAAGATGAACAATGAGGCTAAGGCCTCTCAAGATTCTTTCCAAACTTTAAATAAAGTGTGTGAATTATGTTATCAAATCACTAAAGGTTCTATTTATACTACCCTAACCCTAGCTAAGTAATCCCTGAGGTTCTATTACAGTTTAGGGTCTTAATAAGTCTTTGCAAACACTTAAAATTGGAGAAAACATAAAAAACGCGGGGCAGCTGACCGGTTGTGAACTGTCTTCGGGGGTTGAATGCCAGAATGAAGCCGACACCAGTTCTATTGCTTAGGCTGGCATTGGATGTCCACTTTAAGGCCTCGTTTTGGTCAAATTTTATCTGTCTTTGTTACCGGCTTGAGTTCTTGTTAGGTGTTCTTCTTGGATAGTCATAAAAAAATGAGCTCTTGGCTAGCTTCCTCAACCTTCCAACCCTCTTCCTTCTTCAAGCATGGTTTTATGAGCAATTGAAATTTAACTTGAAGCTTCTTGGACCTAGATCTTGTCATCATTCCTTGTCCTTACATGGTCACGCCTCCCGCTCCTGGATCTTAACCTCCATGATGAAGTGGAGTCTGTAACACCCCACTACCTAGGCCCAACAAGGCTGGGGATGTCGTCCCGTCTAAATGAAAATAGGTCTTTATAACTAGGTCACACAAACGAAAATAAAGACAATACTTTAAAAATTAAAATTATTACAACCCAAAAATTCAGGAAAAAAATCCAAAATAAATTGATTAATATCATCTGTCAAAACAACACAAAATAAATAACATAAAGTCTTCAAAGCAGGCAACAAATCTAGCTACTCATCTCCATAGTAGGATCGACCTAAAAACATGACATAAAAGGTGATAAGATAAAAAAATCTCAGTAAGCCCGTGTGTGCTTTGAGTGTTTCAGGTAAAACAGTTCATGTATGCAAGTTGTAAAAATTGTAAAAGAGAAAGTGCTGGCAAGTAATAAATAAGGTTAAAAATAAAGAGTGGCATTTTGCTCTTCAAACCATACATGTGTAGAATAAATATAACCACTCAAATGGGTAGCCATGGGTTACCATACGTTGGGCCCCATGACCATATAACGGTCAGAATGCCACACTTTGTGCAGACTGACAAAAGGTAGGTGATCGGCCTACCGGATGAGATACTCCTCCTTCTCTACATCCAAACTTACCGGTTGTCCACTCTGGAAACACACAGTTCACATGACTGAAACTTGCTAGCTCGGACCGGCATGACCTATTGGACTGGCATCCTGTCCAGGAAGGACTCACCCCTTAGAGGTGGCAACCTACTAAGAGACTTATCCTAACCCTTCAAAAACTAGTCTTAGTAGTCTATCCTTATTAAGTACTCAACGTTGATTGTCCCACTTGGGAGAAAACTGATAATACATTGCTTTATTTGAAAATAACAATTAAAGGTTTCTAAAATTCTTCCCAACGTTGGGTTTTAAAAAGAGTTTTAGAATTTGCAAAACTACTTGTTTAAATTTTCAAATGATTTGCTTGCCTAAAATAAAAAGAAAACAGTCCTTAATTGCCTTTACAAAATGAGTGTCCATGCACTCTACGTTTGGCTTGCCATAGAAACCTTTTGTCTTCAAATAAGTTTATGCAGAGGCTTACATGATCCTTTGCTTGATCAAACTCAAAAATCTTCCAAAGCTAATCTGGTCTCGCCTGGGGTAAACACAAGTTATAAGGTTATACTCAAACTATATTCGCTTACATAAATAATCCTAGTTCAACTAATTATAATCATGACCCCAATGTCCGAAGCTCTAAGACTAGATGATAAAGGCCTTTATAAAATAAGTCTAATTTGATAAGTTAAAATAGCTAGGGTTTGTAACATAATTACCAATAACTTATAGATTCAAATAATAAATCTTGACTGTTGTTATTAATAAATAAACTAGGGTTTAATTATTGAAGAATCCTAAGTCCTAGTTAATATTAATAAATGGTAATTCTTAAGTAGCAAAATAAATTATTACTACTCTCTTAATTAATAATCAATATGCATTAAAAATAATAATAAACAACTTTTATTAAATTTTGATTAATAAATATAAATAATATTTATGAATATATAGTTCACAAGGTCATTAATATTTTACTTATTTATATCAAATGTTAAATATATATATATATATATATATTAATAGGAGATATCATTTATTTGGCTAGTAAAATATCACTATTTCATTTAGTACTCCAATTCCAAAACTTCCTAAGAATTTCAAAATCTTTGGAGGAAAAACATAGTAATAATTTTAGTTAAGGTAATAAAATTTGCAAATCAAAATAGCCTAGGATCAACAAGGCCATGATCATAATTTTTCTCTTGCTAACTAGATTAATGAGGATATACTCCAACATCAATCAATAAACTATTTTATTCAAGAACAAAGACTTAAATCCATACCTACTATCACATGGCCAAACCCCTCTAAACATAATCATACTCACGGCTTCAATAAAAATTAAGAACATAAAAATCCTATTCACCAAAGGTGACATAACATCTAGCATGCTTAAACAGTAATACTCACTTAAGATATGATGAACATACATCGATTCTCAAAGAATTTTATAGAACTTAATCATGATCAATCATTCTCATGCTCCAATCTCAACCCCTTTCATACATATCCATATACTCAATCCCTAATCATATTCTATTCTCTCAAACAACATCCAAGAGACATGAATTCAGAATTAAAAAGAAGGTTAAGGAGAAATACTTGGTGAATGATTATCTCGATGAAGATTTAAGAAGGTCCACGCGCTTGAGGGTCTTGAATTGTCCAAGAGATGAGAAAGAAAATAGCCATGGTTGTAGCAACCATTTCAGCCGAGAGAGAGAGAGAGAGAGAGGGGGGGGGGACATTAGTATAACATGTTAAGGGTTGAAGGGAAGAAGATGAACAAAAGTTTTTCTTGGTTACCTTAATAATGTTCTTGAGACTTCAAAGAAAAATCTAGTTTTGATCCAATTGCAAATTTTTTTTTCAAGATTTGTTGTTATGAATTCCAGAAATGGACTCTAGGGGGTATGTAGGCGTGTTCTGGAGTTTTTGAGAGGGATTGGAAGTGTTTAGAATGGTCTTTGGCTTGAAGAATGGTAGTGTCTGTTCTTGGTATTCTTGGTGAAAATGGAGAGGATTAGAGGTGAATGCTGGACGAATTTTCTAAAGAGGGTTGGCCGAATGATTGAGAGAGTTCAGGGGTTTGGTTTTCAGTTTAGGGAGTAAGAGAAAAATCTAGTTGTTTGAAATTCAAATGGAGAAATTTAAGGAGTGTTTTGAGGGGGAAGATATGTTAATGGTGTTTGATTGAGGGAGGCTTCTTGGAGCTGCAAATGGCCAACTAGTTTGTTGAGATTTGTTGAAATGAATGATGGTTGAGAGAGCTATAAGGCTGGCCAAATTCCTGAGTTTAATGGCAGAAGAATCTCTGATTATGAGGCCTAATCCAAGGGTGTTTTCATGGGGTAAATGCTGGAATTTTTTAACTTCAAATAGAAGTTTGATTGGAGTGATTGTAGGAGGAATTTGAGGTGTGGCTATGGGGTCTAGTTGTGCAAGGTAAGTGGAGGGGGGTAATGGTGTTCAGTTCATGGCTAAACAAGGATTAGCTTACAGAGGTTTGAGGGTGGTTTTTGGACAAAGCTTGAAGAGAACAATGCTAGAATTTTTCTGGTTGTGGTTCGAATGGTTGCAGAATTTTCTGAGCAATTTTTTTTGTAATATTCCAGCCGATTTGCAGAGGGTTTTGAGAGGTTTTTAAGGGCCCTTTCAGGCTGGTTCCCTACTTTCTTTATGGAGGAAAAGTAGAGGTAATTTACTGGTTTGAAGGCAGTAGAAATAGCTTTGATTTCCGGCTGCCATACATCGAAACTGTTCAGAATTTTTTTCTAGTTTGCACAGCTTTGTGCAGTCCGGTTTTTTGCAAAAGAATTTCAGTCTTCAAGCTGAATAAATTGGCCATTTTTCTGGTAGCAATTGAGTAAGAAAGATGGCTAAGATTTTTGAAGACTAGGCTGCTCAAGATTCTGGAAAATTTTTAGATTCCTTTCATGGAGGATATGAACACTATGGAGTGGAGTTTGAAGGCTCACCCATGGAGATTAATTTCTCTTGGGAACCTTCCTTAACTCCTTCCCTATTTTCAATCCAATCTCCAATCTCTAAGAATCATTTTCGAAATTTCAAAGGCTAAGAATCCTTGTTGAATTTTTCTGGAATTAAAAACATAGATTTGGATAAATTTTGAACAAATTTAATTGGTAAAGAGTTTAGGGTAAGCTAGGGAATAAAAGGACATGAATCCCTCAAGAATTCTTTTTAGGACATAAGAATAGAATTAGCACATTCTCTTCATGTCTCTCCTGAGACAACACTCCTATTTTTACTTATGGAATGCAAGAGACGAAAATCTAACCTTAAATTAAAATAATCATGATAAAACTTAAATGATGGGATTTGAACTCATGACCTTATAGATTAATTTAAAGCTCTAACCACTAAACTACAATAGCTCTTGTTCTTATTTTCTCTCTCAAATATTCTTCCTATTCAATCCTCAAGCTATTTTCCTATTTTGACTTCAAGCAAAATTATCATTTTACCCCTCATACTTAATAAGCATAACTAAGCCTTTTAGCATATAAATCATAATTCTAAAGCACATAAAATCATTCAAACTATATATATATATATATATATGTAAAATAGTATGATATGCATCCCGATCCCCTTACTCCAGGGTTGGCTTTTGGTGGGGTTTCATAGAGTCTCATCATTTCTCCCTCCTTGAAAAGGATTCGTGTCTGAATTATTGCCATCATCTACATGGAGTGCCTTCACCATTTCAGCCTTCTTAGCTCCATCAACGTTTATTCATTCACCGTTAGGCAAGGGAACCAATTCTAAAAGAGTTAGAGGGTTAAAACCATACATAATTTCAAAAGGAGAATAAGAAGTGGTAGAGTGAATAGAACTTTTGTAAACAAGCTCAAGGTGTAGCAAGCATTCCTCACAATTGTTCAAGTTCTTCTTGATTATGGTCCGCAAGAATTGGGTAAGTGTTCGGTTAACCACCTCATTTGGAAAAATGTATTCATATTCTTGAAGAATAGCTGCAATTTTCTTAGGCAAAGATAATGTAGAATCATTAATAGAAACATAAGAACCTTTGCATAAAAGAAAAATAACCGGTTCCTTAGCTTCTATAGCCTCACTTTCTTTTACAAAGAAATTCACTCTTCTTTTACCTCTCCTCTCTTGTCCTTACTCACTCCTATCCTTGATCATCAAAGGTACTTGTTTATCTATTCTCTTTCTCAACTTTTTTTCTTTCCTCTCTTGTTCTTTTCTCTCAATTTCTTATTTTTGTTTGCAATCTGGCGCTCCCTTCTTCTTTTCTTTCTCTTTCATGATTCTTTGATCGTTGTTCACCTTATTATGGGCCATGGGAGTGAGGGTAAACTTAGTTCCCTCCTTGAATAGGGAATAAGTATTCTTTCTCCCATCATGCTTGACATACCTATCGTATTGCCAAGGCCTCCCTAGGAGCAAATGACTTGCTTGCATGGGTACCACATCACATAGCATATCATCCTTATACTTCCCTATCTCAAATGACACCAAAACTTATTTGTTTACTCTCAATTCCCCACTATCATTCAACCATTGCAATTTGTAGGGCTTAGGGTGTTTAATCCATTTTATGTCCAATTCTTCAACTAAGTTTGCACTGATCACGTTAGTACAACTCCAACTATCCGTAATGACACTATAAAAGGGTCTTATTGATTAGACACCTAGTGTAGAAGATACTCTCTCTTTGTTTGTGATCTTGGTCTTCAATGGCTTGTGAATTCAATGACCTTCTAGTGACTCCCACCAAAGAATATTCTTGACCAACAACTTTCCTTTCATCACTTTTCTCATCCCTTTTTTCCTCTTAGTCTCCTTGGTACCTTTCTCCCTCTTCTTTTTCATCGGTAGAAATCTCTCCATAGGGATTACTATACATCATTCTCTTGCTTGGACATTCATGGGAAGTATGTCCATATCCTTGGCACTTAAAACACTTGATATCTCTATTCCTTTATGGCCTCTCCATGACTTTTTTTTCGTCCTTATTCCAACCTTCCCTAGGTTTCTAATCCTCCCTTGGCTTGTTGAAGTCCCTTTGGAATGGCTTAGGGTCTTTATCCTTCTTAATTGGCATCTTACTAGTAGTGTTGGGGTTTTG
Source organism: Voacanga thouarsii (assembly GCA_026120185.1). Classification (NCBI taxonomy): domain Eukaryota; kingdom Viridiplantae; phylum Streptophyta; class Magnoliopsida; order Gentianales; family Apocynaceae; genus Voacanga; species Voacanga thouarsii. Next base: position 152,285 of record JANUWF010002361.1, read on the forward strand.
AAGAAGTGGTCCTGTAAATGCCCTTCTCTTTAATTGCCTCTCAATCTTCGTAGCGACATGTACCATATCCTCCAACCGTTCATAGAGGTGCAATTCTACCAAATTGGAAACTTCCCTATTTAATCCTCCCAAGAACTTTGCCCTTGTGGCTCTAGGATCCTTATTGATTTGAGGTCTCATCAACATTACTTCCATCTCTTTATGGTAGTCTTCCACGCTCTTGTTCCCTTGCTTAAGTGATTAGAGTCTTTGGTAAAGATCATTGTAGTAATGGTGTGGGATAAACCTAGCTCGCATCATATCTTTTAACAAATTCCAACTACCTATGGTTTCCACTCCTATTTGCCTCCTTTGTGCACTAACTTGCTCCCACCAAACTAAAGTATACTCCAAAAATCCCAAGATATCCAACCTTACCTTTGACCTCTCACTATAGGTATAACTCTCTAGGAAGATCTCCATCTTACTCTCCCACTCGAAATATGCTTCGAGGTCACTCTTGCCGTAGAATATGGACACTTTCAATTTAATATGGTTCAACTCCCTCTCCTCATCATTCCCTTCTCTCCTAACTCCTCTATTACCCCATCCTTTATTGTGGTCCCTAAAGGCTTCAACTTATTCCCCCTCATACCATTCATCAACTCCCTCAAACTCTCTTTCTAGTCCCCTTAGGTTGTTTTTAACATTTCTTCCTTGACCATTACCTCATCCTCCTCTCATACTATGTCTTCCCCTTCTCATAGGAGCTTGTTGGAATCCACCGATAGAGTGTCCATCCCACTCTTCCCCTTATTGGGTATTTAATAGAGGGGTAAGGGCTTCACCATCCCTCATCCTAGGGCTAGGTACTTCAAATCGCTCTTGGCCTCTCATTTGTGTGACAGTGGAAGATTGTCCAAGATGATTTATCAATTCCCTTGTCATGTTTTGAAATTCACTTTGCATAATCATCATCATAGCTTGCAAGTCATCACGCAAAACCCAAACATCAATTGGTTCTTCTTGAGGTCTACTAGGGCCAGTTGGATTAAGCCTAGAGATCTCTTGATCATGGGCGATGGTGATGGAATATTTACTTACTTATACCTAAAAAACAAAAGAGATTAGGAAGAAAAATAGTTCCTCACTTCGCTTCCTTGCAAGTTGGCTCTCAAAGGTTGGTCACTCCATGCTCATGTTTGCTCTTTTAGGCTCTTTTAGTAATAGCCTCACCCTCTTTCCTTTTTCTCTATACTCATGCCTTCTTGTTCAATCCCAATTCTCCCCAATAGCTAAAGATTTAGTCCAACTTAGTGAATCACACAAATCAAAAGAATTTTCCAATTAGGGGGTCTTAGAAGAATTTCGACAAACACTTATTGGACACCTCAAACAAACAAGTTTTAATCAAGAATTTCAAGAAATGTGGGTTCAATCAACACAAGAACAATCACTTAGATGCACAAAGAAACACTTCTAACCAGGAAACTAGCAAAAGTTAGCAAGAACAAATAAACAAGAACAACTAGACTAGGATTATGGAGAACAAGATGTTCACAAGTGTGCACTAGTAAAGTTGAGTTCAATGAGTATAGAATTCAACAATAGAGTGATATACTAAGTCCCAATATCCCAAGGAATGAAAATTAAGTATCAAAGTTCCCAACTATAGCTAAAAATATTCTCATGGAACATTTACAAATACCTTAGCTGCAATCCCGTCACTTAAGAACAACCAACATTTTCACCCATATTCAAGCCAATTTTCACCACAATCACAAGACAAATTGATTCCCAATGATTATATTAACATCAAGGAGCAATTTTCCAAAAGAAAAATCAAGATATGACAAAATTTTCATGACCTTTTTGGAGCATGTTTTTGAGTTACGGGATTTTCTCTGTTTTCTTTTTCTTCAACTTTGTAGGGCACCTTTTCTTACTTCCAAGCTTTGATTGGAATCAAGTTTTTCCTTGCACTAATACCAAACTCTTTGATATTACTTTAGGTGGGCTTTTTTCTTGGTGTTGTGGGTGGTTTAGTTGGCTTTGAGTTCAGCTCAATCAATGGGACTAAAATAGAGATTCTTCTTAAGATAAAAATGAGAAAATGAAATAACAACCTATCCTCTATCAAACCCTTGAAGAGATAAGCTTCGAAGACCCTCAAGAATAGTAGAAAGTTCTACTATAATCTCACCCCAATATACTTGAAGCAACAAAGGTAAATAAGAACAAATAGAATAGAGAAAATAGGCACCCAAGTAATGGAATTCAAACAAACCTTAGAAGAACAAAGTAACTAAGACCCATTCAAAGAAACCACATTAGATTATCCATAAGATTTATAGACTCATTCATAAGGAGGACTAACCATTTAGCATGGTCTTGAACAAGATGAACAAGGAGGCTAACGCCTCTCAAGATTCTTTCTCAAACTTTGAATAAAGTGTGTGAATTGCATTGTCAAATCACTAAAGGTTCTATTTATACTACCCTAACCCTAGTTAAGTAATCTCTGAGGTTCTATTACAATTTAGGGTCTTAATAAGTCTTTGCAATCACTTAAAATTGGAGAAAACTGGAGACAACACCAAACAGCCGGCGCCGGTTGCGAACTGTCTTCGAGGGTCGAATGCCAGAATAAGGCCGGTGCTGATTGTACTGCTTGGGCCGGCGCCAGATGTCCACTAGATGGCCTCATTTTGGTCGAATTTTGTCTGTCTTTGTTGCCGACTTGAGTTCTTGTTGGGGGTCCTTCCCTCTTCCTTCCTCAAGCATGGTTTTATGAGCTATTGAAATTCAACTTGAAGCTTCTTAGACCTAGATCTTGTCATCATTCCTTGTCCTTGCATGGTCACGCCTTCCCATCCCGGATCTTGACCTTTATGATGAAGCGGAGTCTCATCAAGTTTGAAGAAATTATTTTGCAAATAATAGTCAGAGAATTATTGTGTGTAGATTTTATTATAACACTACTAAAATTTTATAACAATAGTGACTATAAGGTGGCCAATACGATGTGTGAAGAGGAATCCATTCACTTGAGACTATTAATTTCCTAAGTCATTGGAAAGAAAAAGAGTGGAGTGTTTCCCTATTCTACTATTTGAGTTATGCAAATTTGAGTTCTTGATGCTTGAGTTGGTTAAATAGTTTGACTTGTATGACTTATGTTGTCTATATTTTTACTTAAGGTGTAGAATAATTTTCTTGTACTAAATATGGACTTATTTAACTTAACTTTAACGGCTTTAGGATTATTTGATTTAATTCATGAGTTTGGAAGGTTTTGAAAGGGTTGGATGAATGACAAGTTTATGTTTAAGGTGGAAGAAGGTTATGCTTTATTATAGATGAATTTGTTAAGGCTAAGTTTGATGAATTGTTTTGTCTTGTCATAAGCTATTTGCATAATGATTAACTCTTGTTTTCTTGAGGACAAGCAAAGCCTAAGTGAGGGGGAATATGATAGGGCCTAAATTTATCAATATTTTTCTAGTTATTCGAGGCTATTTTATGATACTTTTGATTCAATCAATAGCTATTTCCCTTCCTATTTGATATTTTGCTTGTAGAAAATATTTTTGGAAATTTTGAACGGAAATTAGACGATTTAAAGTAAAATTGTAGATTTCCATAGGTTACCCGGCGGCTGTCCAAAGTAGTTGAAATGACCATGGTTCTATTCTAGAAAAACAAACAAAAACAAAGTAAAATTGGAGAGAACCAGTGCTGGATCGGCTCTGGTCTAGATGAAGTGACTAGGTGCCAGCCCAACTCTGTTATGGTGGTTTAGAGTTCTTTTTCAGATCAAATTGGGAATTACCTAAGAGGTTCACTTGTTTCCAATTTGTACTTAGCCTAGGACTTCTAAAGGACAATTTTTAGCAACCAAGGAGACTATTTAACTAAGAACAAGTGAAGATTAATGTATGAATTCAAGAAATCAAAGCTGCATTCATTCATTGAAGGGGAATTCATCACACGAATGAGCATTATTTCAAAGAGGTTATTAAAAGAGGAAGATGAAGGTTTGTCTATGAGTTCTTTCTAAGACTTTTGTTCTCTTTTTTTTTTTAATAATGAGATTAATGTTTTAATTGTAATTGAATACTCTATTTGGATTCGTGATATTGTAATTTATTTAATCTTTGATCAATTGATTGTTGTTCTTAGTATTTGATTACTTGTTTTTATTTGATAGATTGATGAAGTTGACTTTCTTTCTAATGGACATGGGAAACGAAGTTTGATTGACTTTAATTTAACTAATTCTATATAGTTTTTATCTTAACTTGATTGGGAAAGAAGGATAAGAATTGAATCTAAGTAATCAAAGGTTAGTTAATTTCACCTAGAGTGGGTTATTGACTAATTTCATGTTTATATTACCTATAGTATAGGGATATTCATGAGGAATGAGTTTAGTGCATTTCTTTGGTTATATTAGTTTGATTGAGAAATCCGCTAATTTAATTATGAAATAGTTATTTCATGGATTGAGAAAGAAGTGGATTCTATCTTTATTCCTTCATGATGCCAAACAATGATTGATTGTGATAGGTCTTGTATAGTTCATATCATGTTCTCAGGAATAACTATTTAGTTCCATGTTTTTCTCTCAAGGAGTTGTGTATATATTTTGCCTTTATCTTTACTTTTATTTTTATTTTTTATCACTCTAATTGGTAGGTTAAACATTGAATGAAAAGTAATTAGTGTGTACTTGTTCATTAAGGATCAATACTCGTTAATTCCCTATACTATGCTTAATGATAAGTGCACTTGCTCATATATATAATTTGGGATTAATATTTTAATTTAAACTTAATTGGAAATGGATATAAAATTGTATAATTTTTATGTACCCAAATTTAACGCATCACCAACCCTCAGATGAAGAAGTCGGTGACCGGCTTGGCACACCAAGAAAGCCGGCTGCCAGCTTAGTCTAGGCAAGGACCAGTTTTATCTTGTAAATTAGATGAGTTCGGGTCCTTGTGCGGTTGGGCTTCTTCAAGGGCTTCCATATGGTTTTTACAATGTTTTCCCTTGTATTTTCTTTTTCTTTTGGGTCCCATATCACACGTTATTATTTTCCTGCAATGGTTTATTTAACAATGATTAAAATTTTTGCATGACAATGGTTAGTAAAGAAGGAACTACCTTAGGATTAAACAAGATCATTTTATTTTTTTATTATGATTTTTAATCCATTATTTGGTCACATAGGAATTAAAGGATAGAAATAACATGTAAAATGTTTACTTTTAAAAGCATGCCTATTTCATTTAACTTGAATTTAAATATTTTAAATTTAGTTCCTATAAAAGGGTCTTAACTTAAGTAATACAAATAAAAATTTATAGTTTATTCTTTTAAAGGGCATTATCTTTGACATAGAGATAATATTAGATTTTTAGATTCTTACTAAAATTAATGAAAATCCAGATGAGTTTTAAAGAAAACATTTCCCCCAAAAGCCTATTTTTCAACAAAAGATTAAGTGGAAAAGGAGTACTAATGGTCTCATATCTTCCATCATGGATTCCTATTAAAGTTTATGGTTATTCTCATTTCATTCTAAGTATGACCCCCTATAGGATGGATTTCACAAAAATTTAGAACTAACGGAAGAATTATAATTAATGTTTATGATATATGTTAGTATCAACCAGCCTACATTGGAGATATTAACATTAGATTATCCGTAGGTAATGAGAGTAATAGTCATCCCTTAGATAGAGTTATTTCTAAATCGTTATCTATTAAGGAAGTTTAATTAGTGATAGTTATACATTTAACTTAAAAAATTGTTAACCTTCCTACAAAACTCTATCAATTCTTCTAAGAACCAAATTTTTTATATTTTTGATAATGTTTTTAATAGATTGACCATTTCCTAGATATAATATGATGTCTTAATATGCATTTTATATGCTTTTTCAAGTCAAACAATTTATTGAATGATTTTTTTTTTTTTTTTTGCAATCAGTAGAAATGTCTTGTTTTAGTTCATTGTCCATTATTCTCAAGGAGACTAAGTTAACTAGACCAAAATATTTTGATTGGAAAAGGAATATGGATATAGTGCTTACAACCAAGAAGTACAAGTATCACTACACACACAAAAAAAAAAAAGCATGTTGTGACAAACTAAATTCCCCATTGATGCCCTTTTTTTTTTCCTAGCTAAAAGTCTTTAGTGAGGAAAAAAATCTGGTTGCCAGTTCCTTGCTGAAGTGCCCTCACTAAAAGATCTTGGCGACATTTTTTTTATTTTTTTATTTTTTTGTTGCTAAAGAGAACCCTTTGGTGAGGAAATAAGTTTCCTAGCTAAAGCATATAGCTTTTGCTATGAATTTTTTTGTCACTAAAACTTCAAAAATTTTGTCGGCAATAAAAATTCTTTTAGTGACAAAAAAGTTTTCAAGCCTAATATTCGTCACTAAAAATTCAATTTTATTTGATAGAAAAACTACTATTTAAAGAAGAAAAATTTCCTCTTTAGAGTTGTTTTAGGTAGGAAAATTTTGTCACAAAAAATCCTGGCAATGAAATTATTCCTTTTTAGCAAGGAAAAATTTCCTTTTTAGCAAAGGAAAGTATTCCTCGCTAAAGAGTGGTTTTAGCTAGGAAACTTTTGTTGTAAAAAAGAATATGGTGACAAAAGAGGAACTCTTTAGTGAGGAACATTTTCCTCCTTAGAGAGAAAAAATTTCATAGCTAAAGAGTAGTTTTGGCAAGGAAACTTTTGTAGCCAAAAAGCCTCATTGGTGATAAAAAATTTCCTCGCTAAAGTGTTATAAAAAATTTTCAATTTTCTTGGAACTTCTCTCCTACTCTTTCTTATGCTTCTCGCACTCCGTCTTATTGCACAGATAACAAAGACCATTTACACTACTTAATTGCACCGCTTAGTGCACTAAACTGTCAGGCCAAGCTTCATGTTTGGTCATATCTTTTTTTTTATATATATATTTAAACTATTTGCAAAGTTCTATTTTAATTTTTTAAGCATTAATATTATAAAAAATTACAAAAGCAATATTAAGTTTACCATGAAAACAAATTATTCAATATAATAAGTTATTTTGTATAATTATATAATGTTAAATGTCTATATACTATTAATTATATCATCATTTTTATTAAATGATTTAAATTATAGATCGATTAGAAAAAAAGGCATATATATTTTCAACACTTACATACATATACAAATATATGTGTGTGTGTGTGTGTGTGTGTGTGCGCACACACGCGCGCACACACACACACACACACACACACACACATGTAGATAGATATACATGTATATGTATACATACATACATATATATATATATAATAGATATAAATAATTATATATATATATATTCAAATAAATGTTTTTAGAACTAGACCGGCCATTGAACAGAAAAATTTATTGGTTTACGGTTTAATGGTCCAACCGTAATTGGACCGGTAATATTATAATTTAAAAATTAAAAATATAATTATTTTTAAGAATAAAATTAATCAATAATATAGTGTAATTCAAGTCTATAAATACATAAATAATAAAAATTAAAATAATTATTCTTAATTTATTACGAATACACAATTTCAAATCTATATTAAGTTATTACTTAAAATAAAAGTACAAATCCTCAAATTCTTTTAGGCCAACTTTCATGATCAAAAGAAAATAAATATGGCTTTATATTCACAAAAGGATTTAATGAATAAATCTTTTATTTATTTTTATTTTTTATTGTCCAAAATGAATCACAATACCACTTTGGATTCATTTTTTTAATTATTCTAAATTTAAAATTTCAAATCTCAAATAATGAGTTAAATTTTGAATCTTATAAAAAATAAAATTACTTTTCCATCCAACGAAGGTAATTTAAAAAGTTTAGTGAAAGCATTTCTTCCTATCTAGCCGATCAACAATCCCATGAAATTTGAGTTGAATTTCCAGTTATATCCTTCTTGAATGCCTACTTTCTGCGGAGTTATATAAGGAAATGGTTTTTCTTGTCCAAACATAAAGTTGGTTACCGTGTTCAAAGTCAAAGACTCAAAGGTACAACACAAAAGCCAAGAAGAAGAACATAACATATATGAGTGCAAATTGAAATTGTCCCCCTATCGCCTACCTATTTTCTCTTCAAATTAGCCATATTCCAAATATCCCAATACATATTCGAAGCGGCTAAAAAGATTCACCAAAGCCAGAAACCTTCTGAGGATTCACTCCTAAAGCCAGAAAACCCCCCTCCAAGGATTCACATTCAAAGTAGCTGCGTCGTCATCACATTCACCAAATTATACTTCTACTTATAGTAGGAAGCATATATTCCAAGTGGGCTTGCATTTTTTTACTGCTTCAGTTGCTTTAACTCCTTTGGATGCCACTGCCCAGTAGCTATTTCCATTTGAGCAGTGTTGTTGAAGAAGAAAAGAGAAGGGAATTAAGGATTCTCAATTTCTCACAGTTGAAAGCGTAAAGAGAAGGTAAATTGAAACTGAGGAACTTTTTTTTTTCATTGAGGGGTTTGAACTTTATTGAATTATAAAATTTGCCCCCTTAATTTTTTTCAAACAAATCGTGTGGTTCACCATCAGATTGGCTGGCCTAAAACGGTTCTCTTAAACTATTGTGGTTTTTGAGAAAAACGGCTTGAATGATATAACCGGACTGGAAGCAGTACCGGGTCATGGTCCAACCGATCTGGTCCGGTCCCAAAAACGTTGATTCAAATAGATATATGTATATATTATTGTCTAAATATCTATCTATTTATATATGTATATATGATTGTATGTATATACATATATATGTGTATATATATGTATTATATATATGTATATGTCTGTATATATATATATATATATATATATATATATATATACATATACAATACACACACACACACACATATATATATATATATATATATACATATATATACACACAAACATATATCTATATATAATATATATGTATATATATCAAATTTATATATGTAATACTTTATTTGCAAAATTTTTAGGGTCATATTGTAAATATTCTAAAATTAAGATATCAATTTACAAACGTATTGGGCGTCAAAACTTATATATTTAAATATATAGGGACTAATTGTAAATTTTTTGAGGTCATATTATAAATATTCAAAAATTCATGGACCAATTTAGAAAATTTATGAGGGTCATATTGTAAATATTAAAAAAATATGATAATGCATAAAAACCTGAAGCATTTAGAAAGGTAAGTATATCAAATTAAGGATCCAATCGTCTGATTTGCTAAAATTATTGTTAAAAATATTATGACTAAATTTGAAAGTAGTCGGATATATTTTGCCACAAAATTGAGCATAGTCTCTATAAAAATGCATAAAACCTAATGTATTTACAAAGATAGGTGCATCAGCTTGATGATCTAACTGTTAGATTTGTTAACATTATTAGCGAAAGTGTTATGACAAAATTTGAAAGTAGTCGGATATATTTTGCAACATAATCTGACATAATATCTATAAAAATGCCCAAACATAACCTATTTATGAAGATAGGTGCATTAAATTAATGATCCAACCATTAAATTTGTTGAAATTACTAAAAAAAAGTGTTATGACCAAATTTGAGGGTAATCGAATTTATTTTACTACATAATTTAGCATAATATCTATAAAAATATGCAAAACCAAATGCATTTACAAATATAGGATAATCAAATTAACGATCCAAAAGTTAGATTTGTTAAAATTACTAAGAAATGTGTTATGACTAAATTTAAAGGTAATCGAATATATGTTACCACACAATCTATCATAATCTCTATAAAAAGGCCCAAAGCCTAACGAATTTACAACGATAGGTGTATCAAATTAATGATGCAACCGTTAGATTTGTTGAAATTTAAAATGCATTATGACTAGATTTAAAGATAATCGGATATATTTTGTCATATAATCTATCATAATCTCTATAAAATACCCAAAATCTAACGTATTTACAAGATAGATGAATCAAATGAATGATCCACCCGTTAGATTCATTAACATTGCAATATATACATATACTATTACCAGATTCAAAGATAATCGGATATATATTGCAACATAATCAAGAATAATCTCAATAACAATGCCCAAAACCTAATGCATTTATAAATATAGGCGTATTAAATTTGTTAAAATTACTAAGAAAAAGTAGTAAAATCAGATTGGAAGGTAATCAGATATATTTTGCCACATAATCTAGCATAATCGTTATAAAAATGCTTGAAACCTGTTGCATTTACCAAGATAACCATATCAAATTAACGATCCAATCTTTAGATTTGTCAAAATTGCTAAGAAAGTGTTACTCTGAACTTTGAAGGTAATCGGTTAAATTTTACTATATAATCTAGCCTAAAATCTATAAAAATACCCAAAACCTAGTGCATTTACAAAGATAGGTGCATGAAATTAATGATCCAACCATTAAATTTGTTGACATTGCTAAAAAAAAAGTACTATGAGCAAATTTGAAGGTAATCGGATATATTTTGGAACATAATCTCTACAAAAATGCCTGAAACCTAACTCATTTACAAAGATGGAAATATCAAATTAATTATCCAACCATTAGATTTGCTAAAATTACTAAAAAAGTGGCAAAAGCAGATTGGAAGGTAATCGTATATTTTTTTTTCACATAATCTAGCATAATCTCTACAAAAATGGCATAGTCGGATATATTTTGCCACCTAATCTTTATAAAAATACGAAAACCTAATGCATTTACAAAGATAGGTGTATCAAATTAATGATCTAACCATTAGATTTATTAAAATTGCTAGAAAAATTATTATGACCAAATTTAAACTTATTCGGATATATTTTGCCATATAATCCCTATAAAAATGCCCAAAATCTGATGCATTTACAAAGATAACTGTATCAAATTAATGATCCAGTGTATTAAATAAAATATTACGATCGAATTTAAATATAATCGGATATATTTTACCACATAATCTAATATAATCTCTATAAAAATACCTGAAACCTAATGCATTTACAAAGCTATATGTATCAAATTAATGATCCAATCACAAAATTTGTTATAATTGCTAATAAAAGTATTATGAAAAGATTTGCAAGTAATTAGATATATTTTTTCACATAATTTGTTGTAATCTGTATAAAAATGCCCGAAGTCTAATGCATTTACAAAGATTAGTGAATTAAATTAACGATCCAATCGTTAAATTTTTTAAAATTGCTTAAATAAAAAAAGTATTATGACCCAATTTGAAGGTAATCAAATATATTTTTTCACAAAATATAGCATAATCTCTACAAAAATACTCGAAACCTAATGCATTTACAAAGAAAGACATATCAAATTAACGATCAAACTATTAGATTTGTTAAAATTGCTTTAAAAAAAGTATTATGACAAGATTTAAAGATAATCGGATATATTTTACCACATAATATGGCCTAATCTCTTTAAAAATGTTTGATACCTAACGTATTTACAAAGATAGACATATTAAATTAACGATCCAATCGTTAAATTTGTTAAAAATTACTTTACAAAAAGTATTATGATTGGATTTGAAGATAATCGGATATATTTTACCACATAATATGGCATAATCTTTATAAAATGGTGAAACCTAGCACATTTACAAAGATAGGCGTATCAAATTGATGGTCCAACCATTAGATTTGTTAAAAAAGCTAAAAAAGAGTATTACGACTAGATTTGAAAGTAATCAGATATATTTTTCCATATATTCTAGCATAGTGCCCATAAAAATGCTCGAGACCTAATAAATTTACAATGATAGGGATATCAAATTGAATATCCAACCATTAGATTTGTTAAAATTACTAGAGAAAATATTAAACCAAATTTGAACATAATTAGATCTATTTTGCCATATTATCTAGCATAATCTCTATAAAAATATTAGAAACTTGATGTAGTTACAATAATAGGCTTATCAAATTTACCATCCAACCATTATATTTGTTAAATTTGCTATTAAAAAAAGTATTAGGACCAAATTTGAAGGTAATCAAATCTATTTTGCCACATAATCTGGTATAATCTCTATAAAAAAATGCTCGAAAACTAATGCATTTACAAAGATATGTGTATCAAATTAATGATCTAATCAATAAATTTGTTATAATTGTTAGTAAAAAGTATTATGACTAGATTTGAAGGTAATCGAAAATATTTTTTAACATAATTTGATCTCTATAAAAATATTCAAAACTTAACGCATTTACAAAGATAGGCGCATCAAATTAGCGCTCGATTCGTTAAATTTATTAAAATTGTTAAAAATACAAATGCACACAACATATATTGTAGATATTTAAAAATTTAGGGACTGATTTGTAAAATTTTTGAGATTATATTAAAAATATAGTAAAATTTAATGAATAATTTATAAAATTTTTAGGATCATTTTGTAATATTACCAAAATTTATGGGTTAATTTGTAAAATTTTGGGGTCATATTATATTTATTTAAAAATTTAAGGATCAGTTTGTAAATTTTTCGGGCCATATTATAAATATTTAAAAATTTAGATACTAATTTACCAATTTTTGAGGTTATTTTATAATTATACAAAATTTAAAGACAAGTTTACAAATTTTTAGGGTCATGTTGTAAATATTTGAAAATTTAAGGACGGTATAGTTAGGAAATAAAATTTGTTAGAAAGTATGCCCTCAAATACTATGTATTTTGTATTAACATATTGCAATAAAATATTTATTCATTTAATTTAGTTTGTTTCATATGTTATTGTAGATTTAAAGGTTCAAGTATGAGAAGTAATGGTCTATTTGTTGGGTCGTTCTTCACAGTAAGGTATGGACCATGGGTACGTGTCATACAAATAAAATTGAGTTCTTTATTGTTTGATGGAACTGGGCATTTCATCAAGGTAAGACTATTATGCCATGATTTCCAATGAGGAATGGTTTACATTGAATCAGTGAGTAGTTCACTCACATCATAGGCATAAGCGTATTTCGAATATGTAGAATTGGACCAGTAGTAATGGTCTTTCTTAAAGTACTATAATTATAGAGACAAGACTATTACTGCTACAACGTGGACGGATATCTTTATAATTGAGTAGGAATTGGTGGTCTAGCGAAGCTAGGGTTTTATACTTTGATGTATATTGGGAGAGATTTCTTTTGTGAGATCAATACACTTATATGTTGGGTGTATTACTCTAGTTAGTTAAGATAGACTTAACCAATAGATTTTCAATGCTTCACTTAGTGAGGTTAAATCACCCTATTGTGATTGTCCAAGATAATCTAAATGGTCCAGTGCCCCGGGAATCGTGACTCTAGACTGTGTGCTTTTGGGTAGCTTTCAATGACAAGCAAGTGCATTCAAGTGAGTCATGGATTATCGGACTGGAGATCTAAGGATAGTAGATGTTTTTGAGATGGGTGTTAGTACAATTGTCTTGTCTCATTGATGGGTGTTACATAAAAGGGTATTTTTATCATTTTATCTGTAGATCGGGGACATTGCTTTAAGAAATATTATTGTTAGGGTCAATATTTCTATATAGTGATAATTGGAAACCTTTAAATTGATGAAATGCGGTTATTTAGTAGTAAGGGCATTTTGGTCATTTTAGTAGCCGTGAATAATATTTCTCTTAGTTCCCAGAGTAGCTCAAGTTACCTTGGTATTGTTAAGACACAATCTGGGCTTAATGGATAATTATTTGGAAGAGAAATAAAATTTATTTTAAGAGTTCAATTAGAATTATTTAGTCTTGGGTTTTAATAAGGCCCAGAAAAGATAATTAATTAATTAAGAGAATTGGGCTGGAATAAATTAATTAATTGGATTGATATATGTTGACATATATTAAGAGTCTAATTAGAATTAACTAATTAGTCTTAGATATTTAATAAGCCTAGAAAAAGATAATTAATTAATTAAGAGAATTTGGCTGGAATAAATTAATTAACAGGGTTGATATATTTTGACATATATTAAGTGTCCAATTGGAATTAGTCAATTAGTCTTGGGTTTTTAATGAGGCCCAAAAAAAGATAATTAATTAATTAAGAGAATTAGGGTAGTGTTGGATTGTTTTTTGAGCACAGCACCAAACCCATTAGGGCTTGATGATTTTCGGCAATTAGGGATTTTGGAAGCCCTAAGGCTGGCTAAAAAATAGGTGGAAGGAGAAAAAAAACCGAACTAGGTTTTTGGTTTTTTTCCTCCAGTGTGCCGCCTCCTCTCTCTCCCTCTCCCTCTCTGGTTTTTCATCCTTCTCTTCGTTCTCTCTAGGAGTGTGTTTTGACTATCCAAGAAGACACTCTATAACACACCATAATTCCATAACGTAGTGGGATATAACGTTGTGGAATGTTGCCCCATCTGATTGCTCGGACAAGGGGTCTTTATAACAAACTTTACTCAAAAGGCAGCAGAAATTTTTTTCCCACATAAAAAAGTAAAAGAATTTACCTTCTGATATATACACTCATCGGTATAACAGGTCTAAGATGTAGCATGAGCCTCTAGAAGTCCACAGCGCTTTCGCTACGCCTCTAATCCTGAATTTTTCAAAAGAGATAACATACGTGTAAGCATAATGTTCAATAAGTCCCATGTGTACTAGTGTTTTATGAAAGAATTGGAGCATTTAAAACCTTTTTGGAAAAGCATATTATTTTCCTATTGGAAGCAATTCTTAAACTCTCTAAAGAAGAGTTTATTCTGAACTCAATCATTTTTGAAAAACTGTATTTCAATTTCAAACCATTACCCTGATTTCTATATCACAGGCACTCTTTTTCAATAGAAGGTCAGCCTATCTGCAAAGCTCACAAGGCTTCGCCTTCGGCGCCACGTATAATAGTGCTTAGACCACAGCCTACAACACTCAACGGTGTGTCGTCAGAAGGGTAAGTACACCGCATCGTACTACTGAGAATCAAGTTAGTGCATACGCCAAGTATTCAAGTTAGTGCTTACACCAAGTATTTAAGTTAGTGCATACACCAAATATTCAAGTTAGTATTTACGCCAAGTATTCAAGTTAGTGCATCTGCCAAGTATTCAAGTTAGTACTTATGTCAAGTATTCAAGTTAGTCATGTATTAAATTTAAAGATTGACAAGTTCAAGAAATCAAGAGTTTAAGATTCATATTATTTATTGTGCTTCCAAATCCATATAGAAGGCTCGCACATGAGTATATTAGGAAACCATTTTCCATATTAGGAAAAACATGTTTTTGGGGAAAAATATCAATTTTCAGAATTTGATCCCACTGACTTGCAAGTCAAATAATAATTTCCATAGGCTCTGCAAGGCCAATAGTTCATTCCATAGGCACATAAGCCCAATAAAATAATTTTCGAGATCAAAATGTTATTTTTCAAAAGTTAATCTCATATCAAGAAATCATTTTCCAAAACCATGTTGAAACGGGGTAAAGAGTTCTTTTCATACACCAAAACAAGTTTCCAAGTGTATTCGGGTTATTTTACCCGTATTCGATCAAAAAAGTCATTTCCAAGGGCATTTCGGTCATTTAACGAATACTTAATTCCAAAGATTTTCATAAAACATTCTAATAAGGGCATTTGGATCATTTTCCAAATACTCGATTCCAAAAGGAACTTTTTCCAAGAATCCAGAATTCTAATCCAAAAAGAGGATTAAATTCAATGTTTCCAAACTTATTTCCATATAATGTTCCAAAAAGGGCATTCTAGTCAATTTGTGAATACCCGTTCTAAAAATTAACATTTTCCAAAAATCCCAAGTGTTTAATCCAAAAAGGACCAAATTCACAAAATTCATGCTTTAATCATCCGTTAAGGTTTCCAAGCCAAATATGAAGTTCATTCGAGCCCAAAGTGGCATAAGAACAAATCTTGCTCCAATAACCTTAAATATATTCAGGGATTTCTAAAATGGTATAAAATGTACCATTTCATGGAAAAATAAAGTACAGTGGCTTTCAAAAGGTTTGAGTACTCAAAGGGACTCACCTCGCGTCCTAATTGACTTTTCCTATTCATGGCCGTTTGACCACAGTTTCTATCGTTTCTAGCGTACCGTTGGATATTTACTGATAAATCTATACCAAACATCATTTTTAGATCAAATTGTGTTTAGTTCAAAAGTAGCCGACATCCAGCCGATGTGCCTAATGGGTAGCCAATGCCTTGCCGACCTGCCTGACGGTTGGCCGACGTCCAATGATGTTTAGCCAACGAGGCCTACAGTTAAGGAAAATGTTCCACTTTCATTCATGTCATTTTTTCGTCGTTCGTTCAATTCGTTGGTTTTCCTTTTTCCATATCCTTCCTCCCATCATGCACGAGGGATTCACTCCTTGTTTCTCATTCATTTCATCCAAGATCACACAATTATTCTTTCATAAATTCATTCACTTCCCAAGTAAAATCCTGACATTTTACTGCTTTGACATACAATTTTGTTTCGCACATACCTTTCAATCCACGACTCTAATTTGGCTCTATGATATATCAAAACGACCGTAAGACTCCCGTGAGATGCTACAGGGCAAAAACAGCCCCAGTAGTTTTCTGGTTTATAAGCCATTTTCCAAAAAATAACTTCACCTACTTGTTCTTCTTGATTTATACTACCTCTATCCCAACAAAATTAACATATTTACTATTTTGGATTGTCCCAAAAAATTTGACACTTTTCTTAAAAAGAAAGTTTTTACTATATAATTTATTATAAAATAATTAATATACCACACATATATCATTCTTATAAACTTAGATTTGACATAAAGTACTGTAGGACCCACATATTTCTTATTTTTATTATATTATATTATATTATATTATTATTATATTCTAACTTTTACTTTTACATAAAATATCCTACCAAGTCAACCACTATCAATTTTAGTAGGACGGAAGGAGTAACACCTATATAACCCTTAATTCACTTCATTTTCCCTTCAAACAACCTTAATTCTTCAGGTCTTCAGGTTCAAGAAACCACTAAGTTCTTATGCAAATAACATATAATCAATATCAACGTTGAAAACAATCATAATCTATTTTCTTTAGCGTTTAACCCCGTTTTTAGCCCAACTCTACCACATTTCTTTACAATCTTGAACAACCCTTTAAATCACAATTCAAATACCCTTATTTACCATACAAAATATAGCTTATAGATCCTTCATCCAACCGGTACACATACTTGCACACATAAAGTCTCACATAGCACACAATAATCACATTGATCATCACAATTCTCATGTTTTCATGTTATAATTCATATCAAAACAATCACTGTAACAAATTCTACAACTTTAATTTTTGAAACATAGGATTTTACCTTGTGTATGAGATGTTCTGGCTTGAAATTTGCTCCAAGAATCACCAAACTCTCAAGAACACATTTTTTTCTCTCCTTTTCGAATTTTCTCTATCTTTTCTTTCATTTTTCTTCATTTTCTCTTTATTTTCTTTCTTCCCTCTTTATTTACAAATTTCCTTACTAAAATTCAGCTCCTTCACTTCCATACATGGTCCAAATTGGTTACTATTTGGTCACAAATTGTGGGCTATTTGCCACGTGTCGCAATTTTATTCGTCCACCTTTTTTTATTTTGTAAAAATTATTTGATAAGCTTTATCTTGTATGAAATCTCATACAACTTCTCATAATATTACACATGTCCCTATCCACTAATCATATAGTGCCACACGTCCAAGCTTTAACCGCATTTTTAATTTTTCTCAAAAATGACCAAAATCGGGTCTAGAATGGAAAAATATTTTACTTCGCCATTCAACTCGAAAAATTCCACTGAATTCATTGGTAATAATTAAATTCTCTAATTCTTTCTCAGTTTGGTCAAATTTGTGGTCAAAGTCACGAGCGCAGTCAAAATGACGAAAATGCCCCCAATAACCCGAATAACTTATTCCACACCAAAACTTGCGTTTCATCGCATTGATCAATTTCCATTCTTAGCATACTCTCAAATTCTTATTGTATTAACAATAGTAGCCTTCTGAAGATTTAGGGTAGGGGTACAACAAATCCAATAATTACCAAGTCCCGACAAAATGTTATAGTACCAAAATATTTGTTTCATTACATCGATCATGTTTTGTTCTAGCCGTTGATACAAATGCCCATCCAATTGCATGTACTAGCCAATTGAAGGTAAAATGCAGGGTATTACATCCTCCCCTCCTTGCAAAAAATTTCGTCCTTGAAATTTAGATTTGCCTTAATTCCATTAAACGTTTATTTCTAATTTCTTCTACCATCTACTCCTTCTTTACTCTGCAAGAATCCGGATGGATCTTTTGTTTTCCCGTGACTCTCTAGATTTAAATTCCTCATGAGCAAAGGGGCCATCTTCTTGTTTCTTAGTACATGGACAATTGGCTAAAGTATGTCCCATTTTCCCACATTGATAACATAGTCTAAGTCTATTCCAATACTACTCATAAGTGTGTTTGCCCTTGTGACAGTAAGTGCATTGAACATATACTATTCTTCTCTTTAAGTCTACTTTATGAGACACCAAGAAAATGTATACATCCCAATACTTCTTATTCATATGACATGAAATAGAAGAAAATTTCTATTTTAGCACATAAAAACATGATCTCTTGAGAAATTCTCATATTCTTTCAACCTAATAAGATACCTTCACATACATCATTCCTGTATGATCTATAATTAAACCTCTAGTATTTATATCATTTTGCATATAGATAATACTTTGTTTCCTTAAACAGCCATAAATCACTTCCTATCAACTTTCATGGGTACTTCCCAGAGGTTACCTATCCTAGAATTTCTCTAACCCAAGTACGTTTAACATTAAATGTTTGATGATTCATGGTACATTAGTATTGATATAATCATATCCTTTCATACATTACGATCAACTAGGACTTTTAACACTCAAATATAATACTGAAACACTACACAAGTATGCGTAATCTTATTCACACAATTCATATCACACTATACACTCAGGGCCTTTAAGTGTTCAACCTTCTTTATTCTTCATCTCACTATTACTGGTCCCAAAATAGAATGTTCATAATTAATAAAATTTTCCCATATAAGGTCTCTTTGACCTTCATCCCTTTACTATTATCCAAATTCGGGGTCACAGACATTTTTCAGAGATATTGGATTTGTCTCAAACCACCTCTTCTGGTTCATCAGAATAAATTATACCGCAACGTCACATGTCACATCTACTCCAATATCCAATTCCATAAAATGAACTATCTTTATAAATTCACGTTTACTCATACAATGATGGACTCCCTAATGTCCCGTTAGAGGCTCAGCTATATTCCATCAGAAGCTCTATTATGATTTCTGCTATGCTCTGATACCATTTGTAACAACCCACATTTTCATAAGGTAGTGGGCTATAACTGTATGGGATGTTGCCCCGTCTGCTTGCTCAGACAAGAGGTATTTATAACAAACTTTATTCAAAAGCTAGCAAAACATTTTTCCTAACTTAGAAAAGTACAAGAATTTGGCTTCTGATACATATACTCACGGGTATAACAAGTCCAAGATGTAGCATTAGCCTCTGGGAGTCCACCACACCTTTGCTGCGCTTGTGATCCTGCATTTTTTTTAAAAAGGAAACACACGTATGAGCGTGACACTCAATGAGTCCCGTGCGTGCTAGTGTTTTACAAAAAAATTAGAGCACATAAAACCTTTGTGGAAAAACATATTATTTTCCTACCGGAAGCAAATCTTAAAATCTCTACAGAAGAGTTCATTTAAAACTCAATCATTTTTGGAAAACTACATTTCCATTTCAAACCATTGTCCCGATTTCCAAATCACAGGCACTCTTTTTCAATAGAAGGGTGGCCTGTATACAAAGCTCACAAGTTTTGCCACCGGCGCCACGTTCATTGGGATTAGACCGCAATCTACGGTACTAAACCATGCATCGCTGGAAGGGTATGTACACCGCAACTTACTGCTAAGAATCAAGTTAGTGCAAGTATTCAAGTTGGTACTTACACCAAGTATTCAAGTTAGTGCCTACGCCAAGGATTCAAGTTAGTGCATATACTAAGTATTCAACTTAGTGCTTATGCCAAGTATTCAAGTTAGAGTATACGCCAAGTATTTAAGTTAGTGCATATGCTAAGTATAAAAGTTAGTACTGACGCCAAGTATTTAACTTAGTATATACATCAAGTATTCAAGTTAGATCTTACACCAAGTATTCAAGTTAGTCATGTATTAGATTCAAGCATTGATAAGTTCAGGAATTCAAGAGTTCAAGATTCATATTGTTCATCGTGCTTCCAAGTCCATGTAGAAGGTTCGCATTTGAGCACATCTGGAAACCATTCTACATTTTAGGAAAACATGTTTTTGGGGAAAAATATCATTTTTCAAAATTTGATTCCACTGACTCGCAAGTCAGATAATAATTTTCATAGGCTCTATATGGCCAATCAGTTCATTCCATAGGCATATCAGCCAATAAAATAATTTCCAGGATCAAAATGTCACTTTCCAAAAGTCAATCTCATATCGTGAAATCATTTTCCAAAACCATGTTGAAATATGGTAAATAGTTCTTTTCATACAGAAAAATAAGTTTCCAAGCGTATTCGGGTCGTTTTACCTGTATTTGATCACAAAAGTCATTTTCAAGGGCATTTCGATCATTTACCGAATACTCGATTCTAAAGATTTTCATAAAATATTCTAATAAGAACATTTAGATTATTTTCCGAATATCCGATTTCCAAAGGAACTT
The DNA here is from genome assembly GCA_026120185.1 of Voacanga thouarsii. Lineage (NCBI taxonomy): Eukaryota > Viridiplantae > Streptophyta > Magnoliopsida > Gentianales > Apocynaceae > Voacanga > Voacanga thouarsii. The sequence goes on from JANUWF010002361.1 coordinate 173,103, forward strand.
TTTCTAAGAATCCAAAATTCTAATCCTGAAAAAGAATTAAATTTAAAGTTTCCAAACATATTTCCATAAAATGCTCCAATAAGGGCATTCTAGTCAATTTGTGAATACCCGATTCCAAAAATAAACATTTTCTAAAAATCTCAAGTGTTTAATCCAAAAGAACCAAATTCACAAAATTGATGCTTTAATCATCCGTTAAGGTTTCCAAGCCAAACATGAAGTTCATTCGAGCCCAAAGTGGCATAAGAATAAATCTTGCTTAGATAACCATAAATATATTCAGGGATTTTCATAATGGTATAAAACGTAGCATTTCATGAAAAACTAAAGCACACTAGCTTTCAAAAGGATTCAAAAATCAAAGGGACTCACCTCGCGTCCTAATTGACTTTTCCCGTTCATGGCCTTTTGACCATTGTTTTCCCTATTTCCAACGTACCGTTGGCCGTTTACTGATAAACCTATTGTTAGTGTTGTGCCCTAGAGGTAATCACTTGTACGTTGTATATGACACATTTATTTTACAAAAAACATTATTTATCTTACAGTTTCTTTTGATTACTTTTGTGTAATAAAACTGTTAGATAAAGTCCCTAGTACAACATTGTGTTAAGGAATTTATGATAGAGATCATGATATGAGATTCCTACTACACTGTACAGTGTTAGTACTTAAATGGTCCCTAGTCATAGTATTAATGAGAAAGGACACCATTAATGCGTTAAGACTAGCATGTGTTAAGACTTCCTGATTTGATCAAGCGGTGGTTCTCATATCCGTGAGTATTGAGATATTCAAAGTTAAGACATGGATGCTTGTTAGTGGAACAAGTTCATTGGATGACCTAGCTATGAGATAATCACATGGATAACTATTTAGTGCCAGTGCTATAATCTTAATATAGTAAACGTGCAAGTATCCTTAGACTTGAGATCTCCAAGATACTTTGTTTGCTGAGACTTGTACTTTGATTCCAATCTCTGGAGCTCGATCGAGGGCCGCCTATGGGATGGATATTAGGTACATTGTGAGATAAACGAAAGTAGTTGAGATGGTCAATAAAGGATTCACTACTCCTAATAGTAGGGGTGAATATCTCACGGCCAGTTGTAGGAATTACTACCTGAGAAATCCTTGGCCAAGGCATATGTGCATTGGAAACAGTTCCAATTGATACACATCTAGAGTAGTGGGTTCCTGGTACAAGTATAATTATATTTGGGCCAGAATTAATATATATTCTGGAGGGAGTTGGCACTAATTCCGTACTGTAGACCGAATGAGATATTGCATGGTCAAAAGAGTTAATTGCACTGTAGTTTGTTATTGAAGGGTTCATGTCAAACCACTTGACTTCCTGGACTCTTGGGTAGTCATGATATGTTGCTAGATAATGCTCATGATCTGGGAATATGGGTTTATTAATTGATGAATTAATAAACCAATCTTTATTAGAATTAATAGGATTAATTCTTATTAATTAAGGGTTATTAATCTCAAAGATGTTTAGATTAATTCATGTTCTCTACCAATTGACCAGGAAACCTAATAGGTCACACACAAAAGAGGAATATATACTCAAGATGTTATTTGATAACATAGTGGGGTTTATTGTGAGAAAGAGAAGTTGATGTGGCCAAATTATAATTAGTTATAATTGATGGGCCAATTTGTAATTCTAAGAACTTGATGGGTTCTAATTACAATTGGAAGATTGTTTAGAATTCTCAGTTGTGGTTTTTTGTAGAGGCTTTTGGTTATATGAGATATAACCCTAGTGGTTTTATTGTTGAGATTTTCTGGTGACTTCAAGGGTCACACAAGAAAAACAAAACATGAAAACCAAAGGTCATATGAAAACAACTCTACAAAACCAAGGGGCACACAAGAGAGAAGATAATATCTTTTGTTCTCCACTCTCTCTCATTTTTGTGCGTCTCTCTAAATGAACACCAAGGGTCTTCTTCTTCTTCTTCTTCATTCTTTAGTTTTTGTTGAACAAGGAGAACAAAGAAGAAAAACCCCAGCCACCATTGTTGTTTTCTGCTAGCACAGAAAATCTTGGTGCTTGAGTGTGATCCTCCGTGTGGATTACTGTTAGAGATAATCACATAATGTGATTATAGTAGTTGGACATACAACTCTCATGGTGATTCTTTAAGAGGATTGCTAGATCATGCCACAATCACTATACTTCAAGAAGGAAAATTTTGTTTTCCACACAAACAAAGAAAGGTAAAAGCTGTTATCTTTGTTTTCTTTGTTCTCTTTATATGTCTTGTTTTCTACATATATGCAGATCCTGGGTTAGTATCTCGTTCTTATTTTTCTGCTACGTCGTATATGATACGTGAGAGATACCTAACACCTACACCAAACATCATTTTTAGGTTAAATTGTGTTTGGTCGAAAAGTAGTCGACGGTTAGCCGACGTGCCCGACTGTTCGTCGACGTCCGAGTGACGGGGCCGACAGTTAACCAACGGTTAAGGAAAACGTTCCATATTCGTTCACATCGTTTGTTCAATTCTTTCATTTTTATTTTTCCATATCCTTCCTCCTGTCATGCACAAGGGATTCACTCTATATTTCTCATTCTTTTCATCTAAAATAACGCAATTATTCTTCATTAAGTTCATTCACTTCCTAAGCAAAATCCCTAAATTTTGCTGCTTTTTACACACGACTTTGTTTCGCACATAACTTTCAACCCACAACTTTGATTTAGCTCTGTGATATATCAAAATGACCATAAGACTCTTAAATTTAATTTTATTTGAGCCATTTTGTGTGTCCTAGTTTCCATGACACAATACAGGGCAAAAACTGCCCCAGTACTTTTCTGGTTTTTAATCCATTTTCACAAAACAACTTCATCTATTTGTACTTCTTGATTTATAACACCTATATAACCCTTAATCCACTTCATTTTCCCTTTAAAAAACCTTAATTCTTCAGGTCTTCAGGTTCAAGAGCCACTATGTTCTTATACGAATAACATATAATCAACATCAACGCTAAAAACAATCATAATCCATTTTCTTTAATGTTTAACCCCGTTTTTATCCCAATTCTGCCACATTTCTTTGAAATCATGAACAACCCTTTAAATCACCATTCAAATACCCTTATTTACCATACAAAATATAGCTTATAGATACTTCATCCAACTGGTACACATACTTGTGCACACAAAGTCCCACATAGTACACAATAATCATTTTGATCATCACAATTAATTCTCATATTTTCATGTTATAATTCATATCAAAACAATCACCGTAACAAATTCTACAACTTTAATTCTTCAAGCTTAGGATTTTACCTTGTATATGAGATGTTCTAGCTTGAGTTTTTCTCCAAGAATTACTAAACTGTCAAGAACACACACTTTTTCTCTATTTTACAATTTTCCTCAATTTCTCTATCTTTTCTTTCATTTTTCTTTCTTTTCTCTACCTTTTCTTTCTACCCTCTTTATTGATGAATTTCCTTGCTTAAATTCAGCTCCTCCACCATGATACATGGTCCAAATTGGTGACCATTTGGTCACAAATTGGGGGGCTATCCATCGTGTGTCGCAATTTCATTCTTCCGTCTATTTTTTTTTTTTTTATTTTCTAAAACTTATTTGATAAGCTTTATCTTGTATGAAATCTCATACGATCTCTCATAATGTGACACATGTCCCTATCCACTAATAACATAACGCCACACGTCTAAGTTTTAACTGCATTTCAAATTTCTTTAAAAAATGACCAAAATCGGGTCTGGAATGGAAAAATATTTTACTTCACCATTCAAATTCAAATATTCCACCGAATCCATTGGTAGTACTTAAATTCTCTAATTCTTTCTCATTTTGGTCAATTTTTGGTCAAAGTCGCGGGCGCAATCAAAATGACGAAAATGGCCCTAATAACCTAAATAACTTATGTCACACCAAAACGTTCATTTCATTACACTGATCAACTTCCTTTCTTAGTGTACCATCTACTTCTTATTGTATTAACAATAGCAGCCTTCCAAAGATTTACGGTACGAGTAGAACAAATCCAATAATTACATCTAGGTTCCGACAAAATGTTATTATACCAAAATATTTATTTCATTACACCGATCTTCTTTTGTTCTACCCGTTGATACAAATTCTCATCCTATTATAAGTAGTAGCAAATCAAAGGTAAAATGCGGGGTATTACACGCTCTCACCAACCTAACGCCAAGAGCAAGGTAAAGTTATACTCCGGAAGACGAAAAGAAGAAACTTGAAGACATTTGATTCACATTAGTAGAAGATTGGCGGGAATTTCTATTAAACAATAGGCACCTCCTTCTCCCATTCCAATGCAAGAAATTCCAGTGCAACCCGTCCCCACAATGGTTAATCTGCGACCAACAAGAAAAAGTAAGTATTTTCTTCTAGATGTGCCTCGAAAAACTGAAAAAAAATTTGCTACAGTTTTCTTTGATGTTTTCCATGATTTTTCAAGTTGTATTAGAGACATAGTTTTCATCTCGGAGCATGTACTAGGGTTAAAACTGGAAAAGGTAGTTCCTTTACCATTTTAAAAAAATAAATGAATCTGTTGTGATTTCATGTGATCCCTCATACACTGGTTTCTAGAGTTCATGTACGCCCCACAGATGAGGCATAGGATCACGTTTCGAATTTTTTTCCATTATTTTTCCTAATTTTAAGTAGATTCAATGTATGCCTCGTGGTTAGAGGCATAGGCACTTGTAAAGGAATTTTCTTTATGTCTGTTTTTCCTGTTTCGTTGTATTCTTATAATCTGTATACTTTGAGGACTGGAAGAACGTGATTACTGTTTTTGAGGGGATAAAAAGTGGCTGTAAAATTGGAAAGTTCTGGGTAGTTTAGTGACTGGATTTTCGGCATTTTGGTGGCTGCTATGTGTAGAATTTTTCTGTTCAAAAGCTAGATTTTTTCTAGCAGTCGGTGAACTCTAAAGCGCAACCAGCGCCAGGTGCGGGAGTTAGACTTGGTGCCGGCTCCTTTCGGGCAGCAAAAGCTGGCGAACTCCAGAGTGTAATCGGAGCTGGGTGCAGGAGTTAGAGCCGGCGTCAAGTCCTCTTGAAAATGGCAAAATGGGTCCGAAATGCAGAGCAAAAAGGGTACAATTTAGCCAGTTGTCTAAGAAATCGATGAGCAACAACTATAGTTTTGTTCCTCAATTTTCCTTGATGTAATCATGATTTAAAACCATTGTATGAGGTTAATTTTTTGTAATAATTTTATTTATCTATGGATGAATAATGTACATGAAAATGAATAGCAAAGGATGGAATCACCTTATGATTAAACATGATCGTTAATTTTTAATTCATGATGTTTAATCCATTATTTGGTAACTTAGGAATAAATGAATAGTTTGAGCATAGAAAAAAATTTACTTTTGGCATCATGCTTTTTTCATCTTTATGATCAAATGCACGAGTTCTTGTGAGATCAAAGTCTCACTAGATAGGATAGGTTTTGATAAAACGTTTTAGTCTAAGAAACTTAAAAAAAAAAATCATGGTTTATTCTCTGAAAGGGTTTAATCCTTGACATAGAGAATAATGTTGAACTTAAGGTTACTTAATAAAGTTTTATTTGGTTATTAATTTGGAATAGTAAAATAAATTCATAGTTTATTCTCTCAAATGGTATAATCCTTGGCATTGAGAATAATATTGAATTTTTTATTTTTATTAAAGTTAATAAAGCCATAAGATTATAGAAAAACATTCTTTTAGCATAAAACTCTATTTTCAATAAAACGCTAAGTAGGTTAAGTGGGAGTGGGGTTCCAACGACCCTATAGCTTCCATCACAACTCTCATAGAGATAATAGATTTTCTCGTGTCATTTTGAGCATGAGCCCCTATAGGATGGATTTTCACATGTATCTGGAACTAATGAAAGAGTAAAATTAAAAGTCTAGGGTATTTTCTAAGATCAACCAACCCATGTTGGAGGTTTTAGCATTAGATTACCCGTAGGTGGTGTGAATTAGTGCCATCCTATTGGTGGAACTTTGTCTCATCCATACACTTTACCTAGCATGTTATTAATCTTCTTACAAAGTTCTGTTAGTTTTTCTAAGAACCAAATCATTTATATCATTGACAGTGCTTTTAAGAGTTATTTATTATCAAAGAAATAATATAAAAAATGTGTATTTTTCTTCTCGTAAACTAAATGAATGTTTTTTGCAATATTTTAGAAACATCTGGTTTCAGTCCATTGTCAATCATTCTCAAGGAGAATAAGTTGACAGGCCCAAATTATATGGACTAAAAGATAAACTTGAACATAGTGCTCACTGCCAAAGAGTACAAGTATGTTCTTACCGATCCCTGTCTAGAGATTGGGGAATAATCCACTGATTAGAAGCGAGAGGCTGAGAAGGCACGTAAGAAAGTCGATGAAATGGCTAAATACTACATGTTTGCTTCCATGTCTAGTGTGCTCCAATCTAAGTATGTGCACATGCCCACTACGTATGATATTGAATTGTCATTGTGTGCCATGTTTACTGATAAGAGTCGTCCTGCAAGGCAAGAAGCTCTTAGGACAATTATGAATACTTGGATGGCTGAGGGGGCATCGGTTCGAGAACATCTGCTCAAGATGATTGCTTACTTCGAGGAGGCCGACGTCCTAGGCACAACGATAAATCCCGAGAGCTAAATTAACATGGTTTTTGAAACTTTACCTGACTCATATTCTCAATTAAAGGTGAACTACAATATGAACAAATTAAATATGAGTCTTACGGAGCTTATGAAAGAGTTCTAGGCGGCAAAGAAGATCATGAAGCCCATGTTAAAGGTTTTGGTCTCTTGTTCTACCTCTTCTTCTAAAATTAAGGTAAAGCCTAAGAAATTCAAGAAGAAAAAGGTCCAGAACAACGCAACGGCCCAGGCCAAGCCCAACGGGTAGCCCAAAGGCAAATGTCTCAAGTGTGGCAAGAAGGGGCATTGAAAGAAAGATTGTCCGGACTTCTTAGCCAAGTCTACTTCAAGTATTGCTCTATACCCAGAGTTTATTTTTATGTTTGGATCAATATCCTCATGGATAGTTGATTCTGGAGCCATTGACCATATTTGTAACTCTTTGTAGGGGTTCAAAAGGATAAGGAGACTCAGTAAGGGCGACCATGGACTTTAAGAAGGCAATGGAGCAAGAATATGGGTTGAAGTAGTAGGAGATCTTGAGCTTATTTTTTATTGTAATAGGAAGTTAGTTTTAAAAGATATTTATTGTTTTAAATAGAATTTAATTTCTCTTTCTAAATTGATGAATCAAAGATATTTTGTTTCTTTCTATTCTAGTATTTCCATCAGTAGAGGTGGTAATTTAATTTGTGTAGGAAACATGTATGGGAATCTTTTTTATATACATTTTCTTTGAAATCAAGTAAATAATATTGAAACTGAACCTAATAATAAAAAGAGAAAGGCTATATCAAATGACTCGTAGTTGTGGAATCTTAGATTGGGACATATAAATCCTAATTGGATTCAAAGATTAATCTATGATGGGCTTTTAGGTTCATTAAGACTGGAAGAATGCCTCAGTATGAATCTTATTTTAAAGGTAAAATAACCAAAAGGTCCTTTACCAAAAAAACGGATAGTGCCATAAAAATATAAGCACTAGTTCATTTAGATGTTTGTGGTCCGATGACTATACCGGTTTGAGGAAGCTATAAATACTTCATCACTTTCACAGATGATCATACCTGTTTTGGTTACATTTATCTAATGAGGTGCAAGTCTAACTCTTTTGATAAATTCAAGGAGTTCAAGGCTGAAGTAAAGCATCGAACATGTAAACTAATTAAAATTTTGAGATTGGATCGTGGTGAAGAGTACCTCCTTAGTGAGTTTAATGATTACTTGGTACATCACGACATAATATCTCGGTTAACTGTGGCTGGGACTCTATAGTAGAACATCGTAGATGAGAGAAGAAATAGAACTTTGATGGAAATAGTCAGAAGAATGATGAGTCATGCATCTTTTCCTATTTATTTTTGGGTATATGCCTTAGGATCAATGATATATATTTTGAACTTAGTACCTTCCAAATCGGTACCTAGGACAACCTATGAGATGTGGACTAGATGAAAGCCCAGTCTGAAGCATCTCAAGATATGATATTATCCAACTTCTGTACTGGCAAAAGGAAGTAAGTTAGAACTAAGATCAAAGTTATGCTATTTCGTTGGGTATACAAAATGAGTGAGAGGTAGATATTTCTATCATCCTCAGGAGTATAAAGTACTTGTTAGTACTAATGCTAGATACTTAGAGGATGAATAAGTTATTTTCACCATGGGTTCAAGCAAAATAGAGTTAAAAGAGAAGTTGGTCACTGATTCAACTTCAGGTACTTCTAACACCCCGATCGAGAAACCAAGAGAAATATAACCGAATGTTCCTATACATACTGAGCCTCTTCGTAGTGGGAGGATTACAAGAGTTCCAAAAAGGTAGACTGGGAAGATCTATGATCTAGTATCTGATTATTAGGTAAAAGATCCCACTAGATACGAGGAGGCCATTGTTGATACTGTTGCAAACAAATGATAGCTAGCTATGAATGTCGAGATTAAGTCTATGTAGCTCAATAAGGTCTGGAATCTTGTCACTGCACCTGAAGGGATAAAACCTATTGGGTGTAAGTGGATATACAAAAGGAAAAGAGGTAGGATAGAAAGGTTGAAACCTATAAAGTAATGTTGGTTGCTAAAGCTTATACTCAGAAAGAAGGGATCAATTATGAGGAAACCTTTTCACCAATAGCCACGCTTAAGTCAATCTGAATTCTCTTAGCCATCGCATGTCATTATGACTACAATATATGGTAGATGGATGATAAGACAGCCTTCTTAAATAGCTATCTTAGTGAAGACATCTATATGTCGTATCTATAACTTAAATAGGTATCTTAGCGAAGACTATTTTGCTACAGTATGGACGGATACCTTCATACTTGAGTATGGGTTGGTAGTCTGGTGGAACTAGGGTTTTATACTTTGATGTATATTGGGTAAGATTTCTTTTGTGATATCAATATTCTTGTATCTTGGGTGTATTACTCTAGTTTGTTTAGATGGACTCATGGAATAGAGTTTCTATGCTTCACTTAATGAGGTTAAATCACCCCTTGTGATTGTCCAGGATAATCTAAATAGTCTAGGACCTTGGGAACATGGCTCTAGAATTTATACTTTTGGGTAGCTTCTAAAGATAAGCAAGTATATTCAAGTGAGTTATAGATTATTGGACTAGAGATCTATGGATGCTTGATGTTTTTAAGATAGATGTTAGTACATTTATCCTATCTTATTGATGGATGTTACATAGAGAGGTATTTTTGTCATTTCACCAGTAGGTCGGAGACATTGCTTTAAGCAATATTATTTTTCGAGTAAATATTTCCATATGGTGATAATTGAAAATATTTAAATTGATAAAATGCAGCTATTTAATAGTAAGGGTATTTTAGTCATTTTAATAGCCATGAATAATACATCTCTTGGTCTCCGAAGTAGCTTAAGTTACCTCGGTGTTGTTTAGACACAATCTGGGATTAATGGATAATTATTTGGAAGAGAAATAAAATTTATTCTAAGAGTCCAATTAGAATTAATTAGTCATGGGTTTTAAGAAAGCCCAGAAAAATTAATTAATTAATTAAGAGAATTGGAATGGAATAAATTAATTAATTGGACCGATATATGTCGACATATATCAAGAGTCTAATTAAAATTAATTAATTAGTCTTGGATATTTAATAAGGCTCAAAAAAAAGATAATTAATTAATTAAGAAGATTGGACCAGTCTTGGATTGATTTTTGAGCACAGCAATAAGCCCATTAGGGCTTGGCCGAAAAATAGGTGGAAGGAGAAAAAAACCAGACTAGGTTTTTGGTTTTTTTTTCTTCCAGTGTGCTGCCTCCTCTCTCTCTCCCTCTCTAGTTTTTCATCCTTCTCTTCCTTCACTTTAGGAGAGTGTTTTGATTATCCAAGAAGGCACTCTTACCAAGCTAACACCAGGAGTATGGTAGAGCCATACTTTGGAAGATGAAGAGAAGAACCTTGGAGACATTTAATGCGTAAGAGTAGAAGATTGGAAGGAATTCCTATTGAACAACAAGCGCCTCCTCTCCCCTTCCAATACAAGAACTTCCTGTGCAACCCATCCCCACGTTAGTTAATCCACGACCAGCAAGAAAAAGTAAGTATTTTCTTCTAGATGTGGCTCAAAAAACTAAAAAAATTTCTGCTACAGTTTTCTTCGATTTTTTCCATGATCCTTCAAAATTATGTCACCAAAAGTATAATTGATAGTGATAAAAGTTAACATTTTTAGTTAGGAATGAATTTTCATCGAAAATTTAAAATTTCCTTACTAATAAACTTATTTCCTAGCTAAAGGCATTACATTTAGCTAGGAAATAAAAATTTTGTCGCCGAAGATTTTAATCAGTAGCGACAAAACATTTTTTTTGCTATAGAAAAATTTTCGTTGCTAAAAGGTACTTTTAGTGACAAAATATTTTTCCTTACTAAATTTTTGTTGCCAATGTATCATTTTCTTGTAGCACATTCTAACCGACCTCTGTCTTGATATTTGAGAAAATTTTACGAACCAAGACCATAAGGCTAAGATCACAGGAAAAAAAGATAATGAAATAGTTAGATGCTATATGTTGCCTTCTATATCTAATGTGCTTCAGTCTAAACACGAGAACATGCTTTCTGCATATGATAGCGATATATCGTTGCACACCATGTTTACTGAGAAGTGTTAAGGATATGCCCTAAAACAATTTGTACATATACTATTTTCATTATGTATTATGTAAGAATATGAGGTATTTCTTTCCATGGATAGTGCATTTACTTTGTGGTCATCAAGTACGTGACTTGATAGTAAAACCCTATAAAAAATACAATGACTATTCTTAAATTGTCCCTGACCGATTATTATTAGTGGAACAATAGTAAATTAAGATTAGTATGTTTGTGACTTGATGGCTATATTTTACTGGTCATGGATATATATGATATCAAGTCAAAACATAAATAAATGTTAAAAAATATTGTATTGGACATGACCTACTGTGAGAGTACTTTATGGAACATGTCATAAGTACTTTCTAGCCATAATGATATTAAAAGTCATTCGACGTGAATTCATCATAGTTTTCTACTTGATAAATTCTATATTTTGACATTGTCTAAAGTTATTTTTAACCAGATAATAAATTAGACCACGATTGGCTATAGAATAAACTAGGAAGAGGAATATGATTGATATTGAAGGAATTTGTCCCTCTCAATTTTGGGAGAGATGTCCATGGGTCCCTTGATAAGTTAGACTATTAAAATACATGGCCGTGCTCAAATATATTAATTTGAGATATTGATATCATTTGTTTGAACAGCCTACTATGAGATCAAGAAATAATTGATTAAGCTTAATAAGGATGACATGCTCCGTGTCTTATGCTTAACTAGATATCGTGTGACAAAAGGACTAAATATAAAGTTATGGTTTAATTCAAAGAGATCACTGATGTTCATTTAACTTGGATAGTTATAATATTTTACTAGAAGCCGCTTATAACTTGTGGGCTATTTAAATGTAATTTGGGCAAACTGCCAGTGTTAAATGAACCTATAAAGTCACACATTAAGCGAACACATTAGGTTATTTTTTGGTAATCAGGTTCGATATATCTAGAAATATGCCTAGGTTAATAAAACCTAGAAAAATGACTAGATACAATAAATCTGAAAATATGTCCACATTCGATATATCTAGAGGATATCCAGATTATTAGAATCTGACTCAATAAATTAATTAGTTAAATTACTAAGGTAATCGTAAAATCTTATCATTTCAGTTTTAATTTGAATTTAAAATAAAAAATGATAGATATTATGAGAGTTGGACTCCAAGAGGTTTGGGTGGTTTTTAAAAGAAAACCCTAGCCATCTTCTAAAGTTAGCTCTCTGTCAAAATATCTGTGCCTCTAATTCACTAGAAAAATTAAAGCCTCTCAAACCCTACGCGCATGCACTCTTAGGTAACAAGTCGGTTTGCCGTATGTATTCGATAGAGGATGTTCGCATATTGCAGCGTCTAGTGATCATTCGAGTTGCATATACTCCTGAAAACCAGAAGCCAGAGGTCTCGATTACGTCAAATAGAGGTAGTTCTATAATCCCTAGATCGATCTTAATCGTTTAGCTTGGGTTCTCAGAAGGGATTCATGGATATTTTTCGCATTTAGGAGTCCAAGAATCCTAACAAGCAGACGGGCCTGCAAGGTTGGAAACTTTTAAGGCAATCATTAATATTAAGATGACTGAGTAGGCATCGATTTGCCAGTATATGCTCACAATGATTGCTCACTACGAGGAAGCTGAGGTCCTAAGGGTAACGATTGATCCTGCGAGCTAAATTGACATGGTTCTTGAGACTTTACTAGATTCGTGCTCCCAGTTTGAATTACAACATGAACAAGTTGAGTGTTTCTTTAACTGAGTTGATGAAAGAATTCCGAGCTATTGAAAAAATTCATGAAGCCTGTGTCAAAAGTTTTGGTTACTCATTTTGGTTCATCTTCTTGCATAGGAAATGAGAAGAAGAAAGCCTAGAACAATACAGGGGCCCGCCTAAGGGGTCTATGCCTAGTCAGTCCAAGCCCAATGTAAAGCACAAGGGCAAATGCATCAAATGTGGCAAGAAGGGGTACTTCAAGAAACATTGTCTGAAATTCTTGGCCTAATCCTCCTCATGTATTGCTCTTTAATTAGAGTCTATTTTGATGATTGGATCGTCATCCATTTGGATTGTTAATTCCAGAGCCACTAATCATATTTGTAACTCCTTACAGGGGTTCAACAAGATAAGGAGAATTAGTAGAGGAGAGCATGGACTTCAAGTAGGCAATGGAACACAAGTATATGCTGAGACAGTGGGAGAATTAGAGATATAACTTGATTGTAATAGGATTTTATTCTAAAAGATATTTTATATGTTTGTAGTTTTAAACATAATTTAATTTCACTTTCATTATTAATTAATCAAGGATATTCTATTTCCTTCCATTGTAGTATTTCAATTAGTAGAAATAGAAATGTTATCAATTCTAGAAACATTTTTGATAATCTCTTTTATGTTAATCCTACACGTTATCAAATAAAGAATACTCAAACCAAACCTAACAATAAGAAGAAAAAGGTCACATTAATTAACTTGTATTTATGGCACTTAAAATTGTGATATATAAATTGTAACACCCCACTACCTAGGACCAACAGGGCCGAGGATGTCACTCCGTCCAAAGGATAAGGGGTCTTTATAATTAGGTTATACAAACGAAAATAAAACAATACTTTAAAATTAAAACTTACTAAAACACAAAAAAAAAAAAATCTTGAAGAACAAATCTAAAATGAATTATTCACTATCAACTCTCAAAGCAACATTTAAAATAAATAACACAATCTCTTCAAGCAGGCAACAAACTAGCTACTCATCTCCACAATAGGATCAACCTGAAAACATGACATGAAAGGTGATGAGATAAAAATCTCAGTAAGTCCGTGTGTGTGCTTTGAGTGTTTCAAGTAAAACAGTTCATGTATGCAAGTTGTAAATATTATGTGAAAGAAAATGCTGGTAAGCAATAAATAAGGATTCAAATAAAGTGTGGCGTTTTACTTTTCAAAATATACATGTGCTTAATAAATATAACCACCCAAATGGGTAGCCATGGGTCACCACATGTTGGGCCCCATGACCATATAACGGTCAGAAAGCCATACTTTGTGCAGACTGACAAAAAAGATTGGTGATCGGCCATTGGGTAAGATACTCCTTATTCTCCACACCCAAACATTCCAGTTGCCCACTCTAGAAACACACAGTCCACTTGACTAAAACTTGCTAGCTTGAATCGGCATGATTAAGTAGTACTGTCGCTTGTCTAAGTTAAGTTCATCTTCTGGAGGTAGCCTCCTGCCAGAAGACTCACTCTTACTCTTCAAAGCTAGTACTACTAGCCTACCCTTATTGAGTACTCAACGTTGAATGTCCCACTTGGGAGAAAACTGGTAAAACATTGCTTTATTTGGAAATAGCAATTAAGAGTTTCTAAAATTTGTGTCAAAGTTGATTTTTAGACAGATTTTAGTGTTTGAGCAAAATTGCTTGTTTGGTTTTCAAAAGATTTGCTTGTCTGAACTAGAAAGGAAACAATCCTTAATTGTATTTACAAAAGGGAGTGTCCATAGACCCTGCGTTTAGCTTGCCATAGTTACCTTTTGACATCAAATAAGTTAATGCAAGAGCTTACCTGATCCTTTGCTTGCAATTTCACAAACCTTCCAAAGCTGACCTAACCCTTCTTGGGGCAAATACAAGCCATATGGTTATACTCAAGCTATATTCGCTTCCATAAATAATTCTAATTCAACTTATTACAATCATGACCCTAATGTCCTAAGCTTTAAGTCTAGATGATAAAGGTTTTTGTAAAAGAAGTCAAGTTTGATAAGTGAAAATAACTAGGGGTTGTAAAATAACTACTAATAAGTTATAGGTTCAAATAAATAAACTAGGGTTTATTTGATGAAGGATCCTAAGTCCTAGATTAAAGTAAACAATAAATTATTACTAATCTCTTAATTAATAATTAATAGTTAGAAAATAATCAATAAAAAAAATTAATAATAAGTAAATTTTAATAAATTTTGATCAAAAGATAATAAATAAATTTCAATAGTATTTATGAATATATGGCCTACAAGACTAATATTTTACATTTTATTATTTATATAAAAGGCTTTATTTAATATTATTATTATATATAAATATTTATACATATTATTTTAATAAAAGATATCATTTATTTTACTGAAATTTCACTATTTCATTTAATATTCTTAGTCCAAGGCTTCCTAGGGTTTTTGAAGTTATTGAGGGAAAATATAGTCTTAATTTTGATTAACGTAATAAAATTGGCTAACTTAAGTAGTTTAGGATCAACAAGGTCATGATCATAATTTTCCTATGGCTAACAAGAATCATGAACATAAACTCCAATATCAGTGAACAAACCATTCAATTCATGAATAAAGGCTTAAATCCATATCAACTATCACATGATCTAAACTTCACTAAGTATAATCACATTCATGGCTTCAACAAGAATACATGAACATAAAACCCTATTCACCAAAGGTGACATAATATCTAGCATGCTTAACCATCCAGCTTACTTAAGACATGAAAAACATGCATCGATTCAGAAGAAATACTATAGAACTTAACCATGGCGAAACATCCTCATACTCCAATCTCAACTCCGTCATACACAAGCATATACTCAATCCCGCATCATAATCTATCCTTTTTCATCCATATTTAAGAGGCATGATTTTAGAATTATAGAGATGGTTAAGGAGAAACACTTGGTTGATGACAATCTTGATGAAGATCTATGGAGATCCACACGCGTAGGAGGCTTGATTTGTCCAAGAGAGAGAGAGAGAGAGGGTATTAGTATATCATGTTTAAAGATTGAAGGAATAAAGATGATCAAAATCGTTCTTGGTTACCTTGAGAGAGTTCATGAATCTTCAATCTTGGTGTGTGTTCTTGGTGTTCTTAGAGAAATGGAGAGAATGCTGGACGAAATTGTTGAAAGGTGTTGGCCGAATGGTTAGAGTAATTCTTGTGATTGGATTTTTAGATTAGGGGGAAGAGGGAAATCTGATCATTTGAATTTCAAAGGGAGTTATTCATGGAGTAAATTAAGCTAGAAGATATGGTAGAGTGGTTTGATTGAGGGAGGTTCTTTGGGATCTTCAATGGCCAGCTACCTTGCTGAGGTTTTGCTGAGATGAATGAGGTTTGAAGTGGTTATAGGGTGGGGAAACTTCTAGCTTAATCCATGGAAGTTTTCATGTAGCAATTTACTAAAAATTTGAATTCTAATTGGAAGCTTGATTGGAGTAATTGAATGAGGAATTTAAGGAGTAGCTATGGTGTTCATTCATGTAGTTCAATGGAGGATGTGATGAAGTTCTATTCATGGCTGACTAAGGTTAATTTCATAGAAAGTTGAAGTGATTTTTGGACAAAGTTTGAAGATGGAGCAGGGCTGGAATTTTTTTGGTTGGTCATTTGAATGGTTTGCTGGAAAATTTATGCAATTTTTTTTGCAATGTTCCAGCCAACTTGTAGTGAATTTGAAGAGGTATTGGAGGGTCCTTCAAGGCTAGTTTCCTTCTTTCTTTATGGAAGACAGGCATAGGTGAATTACTAGTTTGAGGGCTGAAGAAACATCTTTGGTTTTTGGTCTGCCATGTTGCGAATTCTCCAAAAATTTTTCCTGGTTTGCATAGCTTTATACAGTTTGATTTTTTGCCAATGATTTCAATCTTCAAGCTGAACAAATTGGCTATTTTTCTAGCAACATTTGAGTGAGAAAAATGGCTGAAGTTTTCGAAAGCTGGTCTGATCAAGAAGCTGGAAAATTTCCAGATTGCTCCCATGAAGAAGATGAACACTTATGGAGTGGAGTTTGAAGGTTCAACCATGGAGATTAATTCTCTTAAGAACCTTTCTTAACTCCTTCCCCATTCTCAGTCAAAACACTATCCTCAAGGAGCCTTTTTCAAATTTCCAAGGTCAATAAACCTTGCTAAATTTTCTGGAATTAAAACGTGGATTTGGATAAATTGAATAAGTTTAATTGGTGAAGAATTTAAGGTTAGCTAAGGAACTAAAAAGGTATGAATCCTTTAAGAATTCTTGTAGGGTATAAGAGTACGATTAAGACATTCCCTTCATGTCTCCACTAGGACAACACTCCTACTTCTACTCATGGCATGGAAGGGACAAAAATATTCTACCTCATATAAAATAAAATGTAATCATGATAAAACTTAATTGGTGAGATTTGAACTCAAGACCTTAGAGATTAATTCCAAAGCTCTAACCACTAAACCACATCAACTCTTGTTCTTATTTTCTCTCCCAAATATTCTTCTTATTTAAACCTCAAGCTATCTCCCTATTTTCACTTAAAGCAAAATTACCACTTTATCCTTCCTACTCAATAAACACAACTAAACCTTCCAGATTATAAATCATAATTTCAAAGAACATATATATCATTCAAATATATATATTCATGCAAGAAAATATGATATGCATCCCGACCCCCTTACTCTAGGGTTGGTTTTCAGTTGGGGTTTCACATAAATCCATTTCAAAATTTTCAGCTGCGATACATGAAACACGTCGTGAATTCTTGTTAATCCATCCTGCAAATCCAATCGATACATCATTGGCCCAATTCTTTCTTTTATCGGGAAGCGTCCCAAATACCTCGGATTCAGCTTCCAACCTTTAGGATGCTTCAAGATTCCTCTATTCGGTATCAATATCAAGAATACACTATCCCCCACCAAGAATTCTAACTCTCTCCGCCTATTGTCTGCATAGCTCTTTTGTCGGCTCTGATCTACTTTCAACCTCTCCCTGATTAACTTAACCTTGTGCAACATTTCCTGAATACAGACTTCTCCGATTTTGCTTATATGTCCATCTTCTGACCAACTCCAGTATAGCGGTACCTAACACTTGCGTCCCTACAGTGCCTCATACGTAGCCATTCCAATCGAAGCTTGATAACTGTTATTATACGATAACTCCACATACGGTACACATTCAATCCATTTATCCCCAAAATCTAGTACACATGCTCTTAGCATATTCTCTAGTATCTGTATAACCCTTTCTGACTGCCCATCGGTTTGCGGATGTGCTATCATACTGAACTTCAGAATCGACCCCATTGATTCTTGAAACTTGCCCCAAAATCGAGACATAAACCTTGGATCTTGGTTAGACACAATACTTGAAGGCACTCCATGCAGTCGAACTATTTCTTGCACATAGGTCTGAGCTAATTTTTCCACGGAATCTCTTACGTTCACTGGTATGAAATGCACTGACTTGGTCAATTGATCCACCACTATCCATATAGTGTCCTTCTAGGTCCTTGACATAGGAAGTCTGGTAATAAAGTCTATGGTCACTTTCTCCCACTTCCAGTCAGATACTGGTAACAGTTGTAATAGTCTTACGACTTCTTGTGCTCCGCTTTGATCTTCTGATAGGAGAGACATGTCAAGACATATTTAACCACGTCCCAGTTCATTCTAGGCCACCAATAGGCCCTCTTCAGATCTTGGTACATTTTGACTTCCCCCGGATGAATGGCATTCTTGCTCTTATGCGCCTCTTCCAAAATTTTGTCATTCAATTGGTGCTCTTCAGGTACACACAATCGATCTCTGAAATACAAAACTCCTGCTTCGTCCTACTGGAATTCACTACCTTGCCATTTGAGCTCCTTGTCCTTGGAAAGCTGAAATTTTTCATTATCTTGCTGAGCTTTAATAATTTCCCACCTTAGATCTGGTATCAATTTCAGGTTGCTAATAACAATTTTCTCTCCTTGCACTTCCGCTCTTCTATCCAATATATCTTGAACCACTTGAATCTCTTGTACCCTTAGCCTAGCCATACTAACTTTTCTGCTCAGGACATCAGCAACAACGTTGGCCTTCCCAGGATGATAGTTGATTGGACAATGGTACTTTTCCAAAAATTCCATCCATCTTCATTGCCTTAGATTCAGGTACTTCTGGGTGATAGTGTACTTCAGGCTCTTGTGATCAGTGAACACTTCATTTTCCGCTTCGTATAGGTAGTGTCGCCATTTCTTTAAAGCGAACACAATAGCTGCTAGCTCTAGATCATACGAAGGATAATTGACTTCATGAGGTCTCAATTTTCGGGAAGCATAGGCGATCATCTTTCGGTCTTGCATCAAAACTGCTCCCAAACCTTCTTTTGAAGCATCGGTATACAGCGCATAAGGCTTATCTCCCTCTAGCAAACTCAACACTAGTGCTATCATCAATCTTCACTTCAGCTCTTGGAAACTCTTCTCATATTTTTCACTCCAAGAAAATGGTACATCTTTCCTCAGCAGTCGGGTCATAGGCAATGCGAGCATTGAAAACCCTTTAATGAACTTTCTATAATAGCCAGCCAATCCCAAAAAGCTTTAAATTTCAGTGGTGTTCTCTGACTATTTATAGTCTGACACTGCTGCAACCTTTTCTAGGTCTACCTTAATTCCATCCTTGGTCACCACGTGGCCATGAAATGCCACACTATCCAGCTAAAACTCACACTTGCTAAACTTGACGAAAAGCTTGTGCTCTCTTAGCTTCTCTAATACTAGCTTCAAATGTTCTGCATGCTCCTACGGACTCTTGGAATAAATGAGTATGTCGTCAATAAAGACCACCACAAACTTGTCCAAGTAGGGTCAGAACACTCGATCCATTAAATCCAGGAATACTGCTGGTGCATTGGTTACCCCGAATGGCATTACCACGAACTCATAGTGACTATATCTTGTGTTGAAGGTCGTCTTGGGGATATCCTCGTCTTTTATCCTCACTTGATAGTACCCTTGCCTCAAGTCCAGTTTGGAGTAACAATTGGATCCTTGCAACTGGTCGAACAACTCATCAATTAGTGGTAGTGGATACTTATTCTTGATCGTCAGGTTGTTCAAGTCCCGATAGTCGATGCACAGCCTCAAAGTCCCATCCTTCTTCTTCACAAATAGCATAAGTGCTCCCAGGATGACATGCTAGGTCTGATGTAACCTTGCTTCACTAACTCTTCTAGCTGCTCCTCCAGTTCTTTCAGCTCTGCCGGTGCCATCCGATATGGAGTCTGGGATACTGGTTCCACTCCTGGTACTAGATCAATGGTGAATTCAACTTCTCAACTGGGAGGTAGAGAAGTGAGTTCCGTAGGGAACACATCGGGAAAATCCTTTACTACCTCGGTATCCTCCAGAATGCACTGGTCCTTCGGCTTGTTTATCACATAAGCTAAATATCCTTGACATCTTTGCTTCAACAATTTCCGGGCCTTAGCCCCAACTTTCAAATACTTCAATTCCTTCACTCTCTTGCTGTTGAATTCCAACACATCACATCCTGGTCTAATGAACTGAACTAATTTATTCTTACAGTCTACCTAAGCCCAATGCTTCGCTAGCCAATCCATTCCCAATATCAAATCATAATCATCAATATCCAGTACTATCAAATCTCTCTCCAAGCTTTCTCTCCCCACTTCAATTTTACAATTCCGCACATACCGATCCACTTGCACCATCTTCCCCAAATGTGTACCCACCAACAAAGTAAAAGGCAGTTCTACTCCATCTCAACCCAAATGATATGCACAGTTCTTGTTTAAATAGCAATGGGTAGATCCACGGTCTATCAATGTATTAACGGAACATCCTTGGATAGTAAACGTACCTTCCACCATTGCCGTATCAGCTCCAACATCCTCTCGGTTGAAAGCGAATACATTTGCTTTCAGTTGAGGCTTCGATGCTCCATTCTCGAATGCTCCCATGGCATTGGCTCAATTGGCCCCCGGGATTTGAGCTGGATTTCCTTGCCTGACTCAGTGAAGTTTAGGGCAAGTGTTTCGCAGGTGGTTTGGGTCTCCGCAGTGGTAATATTTTCGCTCACCTCATTTGGACCAACAATTCTTCTCCATGTGGCCCCTTTTCCCATATTGCCAGCATAACGAAAGGTTTTGCGTAGGGTCAGCTGGTGTCGTTCGAGCTTGCTTTCCCCGATTCTGCCACTGCTAGTTGTTGGGACGCTTGTTGGATTACTGCCTCTGAAAAGGTCCTTGCGGTTACCCTGGCGACTGGAAAGGTCTTGATGCCATTCTACTGCAATCCTCATTTTCTGTCTTTGTGGTTGTGTCTACGGCCCCTGAGTAGGTCGTTGGTGGATAAGGTGCCAATGCCTTTCTCAACTCGTAGCTTAGCCCCTTGACAATCTGTCTGGTCCTGTTCTGTTCAATGTCCACTAGCCTCTTGTAGTACTTTGATAGTTGGGTGAACCATGCCGCGTACTATGCTGCCATCATACTTCCCTACTTTAGATTCTGTAACTCATCTTCTCGCTTCTCTACTATCCACTGAGGGATATACTTAGCTCTGAATACTTCCACAAAATTAGCCCATGTCCATTCCTGATCAATCATCCCCCAACCGTCCTGAACCTGTTGCCACCATGTTCGAGCTAGGCCTCTCAAACGGAATGCAGCAAACTTCACCATTCGCTCCTCAGTGTACTGAAGCGTAGCAAATATGTCTTCTATCTGCTCTATCCATTGCTCAGCTTTCTGATCTTGCTTAGCTTCTCCCAAGAAGATAGGTGGTTGAAATTTCAGAAACCACTCCAAGGCTTTGTCCTCTCCTTTGGGATTCCTCCGCTCAATCAAAGTTTGTAGCATCTCTACCATCTTGCTGAATAGTTGCCCCATTGTCACTTCAACAGGTGCTTCAGACCCCATTCCCAAATCTAGCTCACTTTCATTTCCCTGGTTGAATGACGACATTTGGGTTGTTTCAACCTCTAGTGCTGCAGGTTCTGCCTCCGAAACTCTCTTGCCTGATGTGGCTACATGGCGCTTGGGTGCCATTCTAAACAATACCTAAATGATGAGTTTATAAATTCAATATTTAAATCATTTCAGTTGAGCATGCATTCACATTCAAGTTTAAGTAAAAGAAAATCATATGCAAGTTCCAACTAAAGAATTGCATATAAATTTCGCTCGAATCTTAGAGTACTCAGGCACTCTTCTTTGCATAATATTAAATTTAAAATAGTAAATAGAAATGAAACTCCTTAACTTAGAAGTTTACGAAAAGTAGTAAAAAAACATCCTGATCATAACAGCTCTTAGTCCCTCAAGTCCTTATCAGAATCTTCAAAGTTAGCCTCATATAACCGTCCCCCGGAATTCTTAGTGAAGTCTATCCCAGCCCCACTTGCAAACCCCTCTATTGGCTCTTTCCCGGGTCACCTAGAACTCTCCCCGGTCTCAACCTAGTTAGGTGGAGGTATGAAAGAAGGTCTAGGTGGAGATTCATAATCTATCTCCCCCGGATCATCACTATCACCTGACAAGTCAACTATGGAACTAGGAGGGTGGGGACATATCCCATATCAATCCCCTCATCTTCACAGTCAGAAACCAAGTCTATCACAGGTATTGGAGGTGGCTCATTGATCGGGACCTTATCGTCACTGCTCTCATCCAAGGGAATAACTGGTTGCGATGCAAGCTGAGGTGCAGGTTGAGGCATTGGTAGGTCTTATGGGTAGATAGGGATAGGAGGATGCCATTGATGCCCTTTCCTTGCAGTTCAAAGAATTCTAACCATCATACAGTATAAACAAGATAGGTTATATAAAATATTTAAACTTAATAAGACAGAACATATACTATCAATATTTGTCAATAACCTAGTCTCTGATACCACTAATAACACCCCACTACTTAGGCCCAACAGGGCCGAGGATATCACCCTGTCCAAAGGAAAAGGGGCTATTATTACTAGGTCACACAAACGAAAATGAAACAATACTTTAAAATTAAAACTTATAACAAAAAAAAAAAAATCTTCCAGAACAAATCCAAAATCAATTGTTCACTATCATCTCTCAAAGCAACATTCAAAATAAATAACATAATGTCTTCAAGTAGGCAACAAACTAGCTACTCATCTCCATAGCAGGATCGACTTGAAAACATGGCATGAAAGGTGATGAGATAAAAATCTCAGTAAGTCCGTGTGTTTGCTTTGAGTGTTTCAGGTAAAACAGTTCATGTATACAAGTTGTAAATATTGTGTGAAAGAAAATGCTGGCAAACAATAAATAAGGATTCAAATACAGAGTGACGTTTTTCTTTTCAAACTATACATGTGCACAATAAATTCAACCACTCAAATGAGTAGCCATGTGTTAGCACACGTTGGGCCCCATGACCATATAACGGTCAGAATGCCACACTTTGTGCAGGCTGATAAAAAAGGTAGGTGATCGGCCTACCAGGTAAGATACTCCTCATTCTCCATACCCAAACATTCCAGTTGCCCACTCTAGAAACACACAGTCCACTTGACTAAAACTTGCTAGCTCGAATCGGCATGACTAAGTAGTACTGTAGCTTGTCTAAGTTGAGTTCATCTTCTGGAGGTAGCCTCCTGGCAGAAGACTCACTCTTACTCTTTAAAGCTAGTACTACTAGCCTACCCTTATTGAGTACTCAACGTTGATTGTCCCACTTGGGAGAAAACTGGTAAAACATTGCTTTATTTGGAAATAGCAATTAAGGGTTTCTAAAATTCGTGTCAAAGTTTATTTTTAGACAGATTTTAGTGTTTGAGCAAAATTGCTTGTTTGGTTTTCAAAAGATTTGCTTGTCTGAACAAAAAAGGAAACAATGCTTAATTGCCTTTACAAAAGGGAGTGTCCATACACTCTGTGTTTAGCTTGCCATAGTAACCTTTTGACATCAAATAAGTTTATGCAAGAGCTTACCTGATCCTTTTCTTGCAATTTCACAATTCTTCCAAAGCCGACCTAACCCTACCTGGGGTAAACACAAGCTATATGGTTATACTCAAGCTATATTCGCTTCCATAAAAAATCCTAGTTCAACTTATTACAATCATGACCATAATGTCCTAAGCTTTAAGTCTAGATGATAAAGGTTTTTGTAAAAGAAGTCTAGTGTGATAAGTGAAAATAACTAGGGGTTGTAAAATAACTACTAATAAGTTATAGGTTCAAATAAATAAACTAGGGTTTATTTGATGAAGGATCCAAAGTCTTAGATTAAAGTAAATATTAAATTATTACTAATCTCTTAATTAATAATTAATAGTTAGAAAATAATCAATAAATAAAATTAATAATAAGTAAATTTTAATAAATTTTGATCAAAGGATAATAAATAAATGCCAATAGTATTTATGAATATATGGCCTACAAGATTAATATTTTATCTATTATTATTTATATAAAAGGCTTTATTTAATATTATTATTATATAAAAGTATTTATATATATTATTTTTAATAAAAGATATCATTTATTTGGCTAAAATTTCACTATTTCATTTAATATTCTTAGTCCAAGGCTTCCTAGGGTTTTCGAAGTTATTGAGGGAAAATATTGTCTTAATTTTGATTAACGTAATAAAATTGCCTAACATAAGTAGTTTAGGATCAACAAGGTCTTGATCATAATTTTCCTATAGCTAACAAGAATCATGAACATAAACTCCAATATCAATGAACAAATCATTCAATTCCTGAATAAAAGCTTAAATCCATATCTACTATCACATGATCCAAACTTCACTAAGCATAGTCATATTTATGGCTTCAACAAGAATACAAGAACATAAAACCCTACTCACCAAAGGTGACATAATATCTAGCATGCTTAACTATCTAGTTGACTCAAGACATGAAAAACATGCATTGATCCACAAGAAATACTATAGAACTTAACCATGGTGAAACATCCTCATGCTCCAATCTCAACTCCTTCATCACAAGCATATACTCAATCCCCCATCATAATCTATCCTTTTTCATCCATATTTAAGAGGCATGATTTTAGGATTATAGAGAAGTTTATGGAGAAATACTTGGTTGATGACAATCTTGATGAAGATCCAAGGAGATCCACCGCGTAGGAGGCTTGATTTGTCTAAGAAAGAAGAAGAAGAAGAATGGCCATGGTTGAAACAACCATTTCAGCCGAGAGAGAGAGAGAGAGTATTAGTATATCATGTTTAAAGATTGAAGGAAAGAAGATGATCAAAATCGTTCTTGGTTACCTTGAGAGAGTTCTTGAATCTTCAAGAAAAATTCTGATTTTTTATTCGATAGCAGAATTTTGTTTTCAATGGTTGATGTTATAAAATACAGAAATGGTCTCTAGAGGGTGAGTAGACATGATCTGGAGTTTTTGAGAGGGATTGGAGGTGTTTGGAGTGGTCTTAGGCTTGGAGATTGATGGTGTGTGTTCTTGGTGTTCTTGGAGAAATGGAGAGAATGGAGAGAATGCTGGACAAAATTGTTGAAAGGTGTTGGCCGAATGGTTAGAGTAATTCTTTTGATTGGATTTTCAGATTAGGGGGAAGAGGGAAATCTTATCATTTGAATTTCAATGGTAGTAATTCATGGAGTGAATTAAGGTAGAAGATATGGTAGAGTGGTTTGATTGATAGAGGTTCTTTGGGAGTTTCAATGGCCGGCTAGCTTGCTGTGGTTTTGCTGAGGTGAATGAGGTTTGAAGTGGTTATAGGGTGGCTGAAATGTTGTGTGCAATGGTGGGGAAACTTCTTGTTGTTTGAAGCTTAATCTGTGGAAGTTTTCATGGAGCAATTTGCTGAAATTTTGAATTGTAATTAGAAGCTTGATTGGAGTAATTTAAGGAGTAGCTTTGGTGTTCGTTCATGAAGTTCAATGGAGGAGGTGATGATGTTCTGTTCATGGATGACTAAGGTTAATTTCACAAAATTTTGAAGTGATTTTTGGACAAGGTTTGAAGAGGGAGCAAGGCTGGAATTTTTCTGGTTGGTCATTCGAATGGTTTGCAGGAATTTTTGTGTAGTTTTTTCTACAATGTTCCAGCCGACTTGCAGTGAGTTTGAAGAGGTATTGGAGGGTCCTTCAAGGCTGGTTTCCAGCCTTCTTAACGGAGGAAAGGCAGAGGTGAATTACTAGTTTGAGGGCTGAAGAAACAGCTTTGGTTTTTGGTCTGCCATGCTGCGAAATTGTCTAGAAATTTTTCCTGGTTTGCACAGCTTTGTGCAATCCGATTTTTGGCCAAGGATTTCAGTCTTCAAGTTGAACGAATTGGCTATTTTTCTAGTAGCATTTGAGTGAGGGAAATGGATGAAGTTTTCGAAAGCTGGACTGATCAAGAAGGTGGAAAAATTCGAGATTGCTACCATGAAGAAGATGAACACTTATGGAGTGGAGTTTGAAGGTTCAACCATAGAGATTAATTCTCTTAGGAACCTTTCTTAACTCCTTCCCCATTTTCAGTCAAAACTCTAACCTCAAGGAGCCATTTTCAAAATTCCAAGGTCAATAAACCTTGCTAAATTTTGTGGAATAAAAATTTACCTGGATAAGTTGAATAAGTTTAGTTGGTGAAGAATTTAAGATAAGCTAAGGAACAAAAAGGGCATGAATCCCTTAAGAATTCTTGTAGGGCATAAGAGTAGGATTAAGACATTCCCTTCATGTCTCCACTAGGACAACACTCCTACTTTTACTCATGGCATGGAAGGGACGAAAATATTTTACCTCATATAAAATAAAATTTAATCATGATAAAACTTAATTGGTGGGATTTGAACTCAAGACCTTAGAGATTAATTCCAAAGCTCTAACCACTAAACCAGAACAACTTTTGTTCTTATTTTCTCTCCCAAATATTCTTCCTATTTAATCCTCAAGCTAGCTCCCTATTTTCATTTCAAGTAAAATTACCACATTACCCTTCCTACTCAATAAGCACAACTAAACCTTCTAGGCTATAAATCACAATTCCAAAGCATATATACATCATTCAAATATATATATTCATGCAAGAAAATATGATATGTATCCCGACCCCCCTTATTTTCGGATTGGTTTCAGTTGGGGTTTCACATAAATCCATACCAATTTTTTCAGCTGCGATACTTCGGGCCATTAAAATAATTCGCATAGGCTTCGCAGGGCCAATTAATTCATTCCATAGGTACATCAGGCCAATAAAATAATTTTCAGGATGAAAACATTGTTTTTCAAGAGTCAATCTTATCACGAGAGATCATTTTTCAAAACCATGTCGAAACAGGATAAAGAGATCTTTTCACAAATTAAAACAAGTTTCCAAGAGTATTCAGGTCATTTTACCCGTACTTTATGACAAAAGTCATTTCTAAGGGCATTCATGTCATTTTACCCATGTTCGGTTCCAAAAGACTTTCCGAGGGTATTCGGGTCATTTTACTCTTACTCGATTTGAAAAGTATTCACAAGAGTTCCAATAAGGATATTTCAGTCATTTATCGAATACCCGATTCCAAAGGATTTCATAAAACATTCCAATAAGGACACTTGGATCATTTTCTGAATACCCGATTCCAAAAGGAACTCATTTCAATAAATCCTAAATTCTAATCCCAAAAGCAAATTTAATTCAAAGTTTCCAAACACATTCCCATAAAATGTTCCAATAAAGGCATTCCAATCAATTTATGAATACCTGATTCCAAAATTTGCCATTTTTCAAACATCCTAAGTATTTAATCTAAAAAGGACTAAATTCACAAAATTCGTGCTTTAATCGTCCATTAAGGTCTCCCAGTAAATTATGCATTGCATTCAAGCAAAAAATGGTGCAAAACAATTCTTACTCAAATAAACCTTAAATATATCCAGGGATTTCTAAAACGGTATAAAACATAGCATTTCATTGAAAAGAGAAGCACATTAGCTTTCAGAATGTTTTAGAAATCAAAGGCACTCACCTCGTGTCCTAACTAAACTCTTTCCGTTTACGGCCGTTCGACCACCGTTTCTACTGTTATCCACGAACCTTTAGCTATTTACTGATAAACCTACACCAAACATCATTTTCGGGTTAAGTCATGTTTGGTCAAAAAATAGCTGACGGTTTGCCAACGTCCGACTGACGTGCCCAACGCCTAGCTGACGTTTAGCCGACCGTTAGCCGATGAGGCCGATGGTTAGCCGACGATTAAGGAAAATGTTC
This sequence comes from Voacanga thouarsii, assembly GCA_026120185.1. Taxonomy (NCBI): domain Eukaryota; kingdom Viridiplantae; phylum Streptophyta; class Magnoliopsida; order Gentianales; family Apocynaceae; genus Voacanga; species Voacanga thouarsii. The sequence continues at coordinate 200,914 of JANUWF010002361.1, forward strand.
AACTTTTGTTCACGCTGTTTTTTCGTCTTTTTTTCAATTCTTTCATTTTCCTTTTTCCGCATCCTTTCTCCCTTCATATACAAGGGATTCATTCCATATTTCTCATTCATTTCGTCCAAAATCACACATTTAATCATCCTTAAGTTCATCCACTTTCAAACTCATTTTTCTAGAATTTCACTTCTTAACACATGATTTTTTTTTATTTTTATTTTTTTGGCACATAACTTACAATTCACAACTCCAATTTAGCTTTAGGATATACCAAAACGACCGTATGACTTTTAGCTTTAATTCTATATAAGCCTTTTCATAGTCTTGGTTCCAATACATGCTACAGGGCAAAAATAGTCCCAGTAGTTTTGCATTAATTCTACTATTGATGCTTTCCTTTGTTTTCCTTTTGTCTTTAACACCTTGGAAGCATTAATTCATTGAATTTTCCTTCAAATCATCTTCAATTATGTGATTTTCGGATTCCAATCGTTCACAGGAGTCACATTTATTCAACATAAATTCACCATTTCTAATCAAAAGCTAGTATAATCCATTTTTTCAAACAAGTAAATTTCATTTTTATTCTACTTTTGTCACCAAATCCTTGATGGTGAATGCAGTAAAACAGGGAGCCATGGACGATGAAAAACAGAGACAAAAAAAAAAAAAATTAAACGCGAGCCATAAAGGCCATGCGGAAGTGTGAAGATCATACCTTTGCGCTCCTTAACCCTTCTAGGTTGAGTAAGAGCGGATTGAACGACTGGAATCGCCTCGCTTTGCACAGTTGAAGGAGCTTCCGGTTGAACACCCGCTAGCCTTCGACTTCGTCTTGTTTGCATTAACGCTTAGCTCTCCAGCTCTCGGGGTATTCCTCAGCCTAACCTCTAGTCGGTGAACACTATGGTGAAGAGGAAGGGTCTCAATTCTCCTTGGTTCGTTCGCTATTGATTAGCAAAGAACAAGAGAAAAACAAGAAGAAGAATGAGAGAGCTTTTGTGAGAGAGAGAGAGACTCACGTGAGAGTCTTTTCTTGAGAAGGGAAAAATTAGAGTTTTTTTTCTTTCAAAGAGTTGTTTATATTTAGCCAAAATTAGGTCTCTCAATCTCTGATAAACATATCCCCGGGATTTCAAAATATCCGGATGTTATCCTGAGAAACAGTTTGGCCTAACCTTAAACTCCTCTTAACCGTATCTGGAAAAAACCCTAAGGTCCAAGCTATTGGGCCAGATAAATATTTATTATTTTTCTTGGACCCAAAAGGCCCAAAATAATAAATATTAATTATTTATTTTCTGGGCTTACATAAGTAACCCAATAAATAATTAATGAGCCCAAATGAACCATAATAATTAATCTCTAATTATTTATTTCTTGGGCCTACATAAATAACCCAATAAATAATTAAACATTAATTATTTCCCCTAGTTTAAGCTCAGGTTAATTTCTTAATTATTCATACTGGACATAGGCCCTGAATAATTAATTAACTAAATAAACTAGATAATTAATTTCTCTCCACTCCTATTTTATTTATTTATTTATTTATTTTATTCCAGTCCAATAATAAATTAAACTTCCTGAATAAAATAAAATAAAACAAAATAAAATAAAATCCTCTTCAACTGAGACCAAATCCTCAACCCAAAAACAGAGGCAAAAAAAAAAAAATTAAACGCGAGCCATAAAGGCCATGCGGAAGTGTGAAGATCATACCTTTGCGCTCCTTAACCCTTCTAGGTTGAGTAAGAGCGGATTGAACGACTGGAATCGCCTCGCTTTGCACAGTTGAAGGAGCTTCCGGTTGAACACCCGCTAGCCTTCGACTTCGTCTTGTTTGCATTAACGCTTAGCTCTCCAGCTCTCGGGGTATTCCTTAGCCTAACCTCTAGTCGGTGAACACTATGGTGAAGAGGAAGGGTCTCAATTCTCCTTGGTTCGTTCGCTATTGATTAGCAAAGAACAAGAGAAAAACAAGAAGAAGAAGGAGAGAGCAGAAGGTACTAGTCAGTACCAATGCTAGATACTTGGAAGATGATCAAAGTACTTCCACTAAAGGTTCAACGAGGTTGGAACTGCAGGAGAAGTTATCTATGGAATCAACTTCTACTGACCCGATTTTTTAACTAAGAAGAGAAAGACCAATATCAATGATTCATACCTTTGGCACCTGAGGTTGGGTTACGCCCAGTCCACATCTCATAGGGAGTCCTAGGTACTGACTTGGAAGGCACCAAGTTCAGAATATATGCCGTTGTTTCCAGGGCATATCCCCAAAAGGACACTGGAAGAGTAGCATGAGACATCATGCTTCGGACCATTTCCATCAACGTCCTGTTCCTTCTCTCGCCCATCGCGTTCTGCTGGGGGTTCCTGGCAGCAGAGCTGGGATACTATCCCATGATGTACCATGTAGTCCTTGAATTCACCTAGGAGGTACTCTCTTTCTGAGTATACCCTTTCGCCACAAGCCTAGCTTTGAAGGTTTCCACATTCCCATCCGCTCCTCTCTTCCTCTTGTATACCTACTTGCACCCAATGGGTTTTATCCCTTCAGGTGAAGCTACAAGATCCCAAACCTAATTGAGGTACATAGACTCAATCTCGGCTTTCATTGCTTCATGCCACAGATTTGCATCGGCATCAGCAATAGCCTCCTCGTACCTAGCGGGATCTTGTTCCTGATGGTCGGAAATCAGCTCAAAGGCTTCTCCAGTCCATCTATCCGGAACCCTAGACACTTTCCCACTACGATGAGGCTCTATTTGTACAGGTTCTTGAGGCTGTGCCTCTTCTTGTTCCCAAGAAGCTATGTCAGTTTTCCTAAGAGCCAAATTATTTTCAGTGCACAAATTTCATTTTGTTTTCACAAACTAATTTCTTTCTTTTATTTTCGATTTTCAGAAATGGTGGGAGGTTCTTTTAGTCCATTGGCCGTTATTCTCAGGGAGAATAAGTTAACGGGTCCAAACTATATGGATCGGAAAAGGAACTCGGACATAATACTCACAACTGAGGAGTATAAGTATGTCCTTTACGAAACCTCGCCTCGTTATCTGGGAAGGTTCCACCGCTGAAGAGCGAGAGGCTGAAAAGGCATGGAAGAAAGCTGACGAAATGGCACGTTGCTATATGTTAGCTTCCGTGTCTAATGTGCTCCAGTCAAAACACGAGCACATGGCTTCTGCATATGACATTAGTCAATCGTTGGCAACTATGTTCGCGGACAAGAGCCTGCCCGCAAGGCAGGAGGCTCTTCGAACAATTGTAAACACTAAGTGGCTGAGGGAGCATCAGTCCGAGAGCATATGCTCAAGATGATTGCTGCTTTCGTGGAGGCAGAAATCTTAGGGGCTGTCATTGACCCCGAGAGCCAAGTGGACATGGTTCTCGAATCTCTACCGGGCTCTTTCACTCAGTTCAAATTAAACTATAACATGAACAAGTTGAACATGAGTTTGACTGAACTGATGAATGAGCTCCAGATGGCAGAAAAGGTCATGAAGCCGCAGTCTAAGGCCATGATTGCTAAGGCCTCTTCTTCAAGAACTGGGCCTAAGCCCAGAAAGTTCAAGATGAAGAAGGGGAATGCAGCAGCCCAGCCCTAGAACCAGCCCAAGGACAAACCAAAGGGCAAGTGCTTCAAGTGTGGAAAGAAGGGACACTGGAAAAAAGAGTGTCCAGATCTTCAGGCCAAGAAAAACCCCACAGGTAATGTTTACTATCTAGAGTCCATATCAATGGTAGGATCAACTTCCACTTAGATTGTTGATTCAGGAGCCACTGATCATATCTGTAACTCCTTGTAGGGGTTTAGGAAGATAAGAAGACTTAAGAAGGGCGAACATGGGCTTCGAGTGGGTAATGGAGCACAAGTCTGGGCCCTTGCAGTGGGAGAGCTGGATCTTATTTTTTATTGTAATAAGATAGTGGTTTTAAAAGACATTTTATATGTACCTGGTTTTCGTCAGAATTTGATTTCAGTTGCAAAACTTATTAATCAAGGATATTCTGTATCTTTCCATTCTGGTATTTCTATCAGTAGAGATGGAGAAATTTTAGGTACTGGGCACATGTATGGAAATTTGTTCTTTTTAAACCCTATTAATAACCAATCAAATAACGCTCTGTCTGAACCTTTAACTAAGAAGAGAAAGACCAATATCAATGATTCATACCTTTGGCATCTGAGGTTGGGTCATATTAACTCAACCAGGATTCAGAGGCTAATCCATGATCTGCGGTCCACCGCAGCCGCAATGCACCGCGCCGCACCAGATCGCACGCCAGCCACGACCCGTGGACTTCGCCCGCGACCCGCGCCTGGTTCTCCTCTGCTGCCGACCCGCACTTCAGCCCGAATACCCGCGCGCCAATTGAATTTCAATTCTGCAATTTAATCGGCTAAAATCAAACGCAATTGGCTCGGCTTAGCGGCTCCAGCAGCACGGCTCCACTCACAGAACAGAAGCGGCTCGGCTTGGAGGCTCGGCTCCAGTCGGCGGCTTATGAACAGTTTTCTTCTTCTCCGTTTTTCCACCCGCGCGAATTTTTCACAGAAAATTTTTTTTCCTTCGATTTTTTTTGTCTTCTTTGGCTTCTTTGGACATTTTTCCTTATAAAAACTCATCCAAAACATAACCACAACCGCCTATACCCATTAAAATTGGGTTTACACGATTAAAACACCAAAGCCAAAAAAATTTACAAAGGGTCCTATGCTTCCACTGTGAAGCTTACATCAAGCCTATCCCATACCAAAACTGCGAAGGATCACAGGTATAGTCATCTTCTCCATTTTATTAACTACCATGCTCCCTATATTGATCAAAACCAATGTCTCTGAGAACCTTTTGTTGTGGCAAGGAAAAATATTTTTCTTTAAAAACTAAATGGTTATTTTAATTGGTACAAGAATTAATCCTTAAATATTTTCTCAAATGATTTAATCCTTGACATAGAAAATATATTGGATTTAGATATTTTTGTAAATTAAAATGGAGAGCCATTTTGTTTTGTTTTGGACTAGAAAAATGATTTTGTCAAATAAACTTGAGACCAAAGTCTCTAGAAAGTTTTAATTGGAAATTTTTGAAATCATTAAGTTTTAACTTATATAAAATTAGTCCATGGAGGAAATCTCTCAAATGATATAAGCCTTGACATAGAGATTTTATTGGACTTAGATATTTTATTTTTGAGTTAAGAAAAACTTAATGGAAATTTCAAAAGGATATTTTCCAGAAAACCTTAATTTTAAAAGATTAAGTGGGAGAGGGGTTCCAACGGCCCCACGGCTTCCATCATGGTCCTCATTAGAGATCGTGGATCCCCTCGCATCACCCTGGGAGTGAACCCGTATAGGATGGGGATACCACAAGGATCTAGATCTAATGGAAGGATGTAATTAATAACCCGGGGCACGTACTATGATCGGCCAGCCCACGTTGGAGGTTATAGTGCGAGGTATGTCCATAGGAAATAAGAGGAAACGGCCATCCCACGATGGAGTTATTCTCTAGACCATTACCTAGAAGGGAAATTAATTTGTGGTGGTTAATACACTTAGCTTAGGAAACTGTTAATCTTCCCAAGAAGCTATGTCAGCTTTTCCTAAGAGCCAAATTATTTTCGATGCACAAATTTCATTTTGTTTTCACAAACTAATTTCTTTCTTTTATTTTCGATTTTCGTAAATGGTGGGAGGTTCTTTTAGTCCATTGGCCGTTATTCTCAGGGAGAATAAGTTAATGGGTCCAAACTATGTGGACTGGAAAAGGAACTTGGACAAAATACTCACAGCCGAGGAGCATAAGTATGTCTTTTACGAAACCTGCCCTGTTATCGGGGAAGGTTCCACCGCTGAAGAGCGAGAGGCTGAAAAGGCATGGAAGAAAGCTGACGAAATGGCACGTTGCTATATGTTAGCTTCCATGTCTAATGTGCTCCAGTCAAAACACGAGCACATGGCTTCTGCATATGACATTAGTCAATCGTTGGCAACTATGTTCGCGGACAAGAGCCGGCCCGCAAGGCAGGAGGCTCTTCGAACAATTGTAAACACTAAGATGGCTGAGGGAGCATTAGTCCGAGAGCATATGCTCAAGATGATTGCTGCTTTCGAGGAGGCAGAAATCTTAGGGGCTGTCATTGACCCCGAGAGCCAAGTGGACATGGTTCTCGAATCTCTACCGGGCTCTTTCACTCAGTTCAAGTTAAACTATAACATGAACAAGTTGAACATGAGTTTGACTGAACTGATGAAGGAGCTCCAGATGGCAGAGAAGGTCATGAAGCCGCAGTCTAAGGCCATGATTGCTAAGGCCTCTTCTTCAAGAACTAGGCCTAAGCCCAGAAAGTTCAAGAGGAAGAAGGGGAATGCAGCAGCCCAGCCCTAGAACCAGCCCAAGGACAAACCAAAGGGCAAGTTCTTCAAGTGTGGAAAGAAAGGACACTGGAAAAAGGAGTGTCCAGATCTTCAGGCCAAGAAAAACCCCACAGGTAATGTTTACTATCTAGAGTCCATATCAATGGTAGGATCAACTTCCACTTGGATTGTTGATTCAGGAGCCACCGATCATATCTCGTAACTCCTTGCGTGGGTTTAGGAAGATAAGAAGACTCAAGAAGGGCGAACATGGGCTTCGAGTGGGTAATGGAGCACAAGTCTGGGCCCTTGCAGTGGGAGAGCTGGATCTTAATTTTGATTGTAATAAGATAGTGGTTTTAAAAGACATTTTATATGTACCTGGTTTTCGTCAGAATTTGATTTCAGTTGCAAAACTTATTAATCAAGGATATTCTGTATCTTTCCATTCTGGTATTTCTATCAGTAGAGATGGAGAAATTTTATGTACTGGGCACATGTATGGAAATTTGTTCTTTTTAAACCCTATTAATAACCAATCAAATAACGCTCTGTCTGAACCTTTAACTAAGAAGAGATAGACCAATATCAATGATTCATACCTTTGGCATCTGAGGTTGGGTCATATTAACTCAACCAGGATTCAGAGGCTAATCCATGATGGGCCTTTGGGCTCATTGAGATTGGAAAGTTGGCCTCAGTGTGAATCTTGCCTGATGGGAAAAATGACCAAAAGGTCTTTTACACCAAAGGCGGATAGAGCCAATGTGGTGTTGAGTCTTGTTCACACTGATGTGTGCGGTCCATTGTCTACACCAGCCAGTGGAGGTTTTGAGTACTTCATCACGTTCACAGATTATTGTACGAGGTATGGTTACATTTACCTGATGAGACGCAAGTCTGACTCTTTTGACAAGTTCAAAGAGTTTAAGGCTGAAGTGGAGCGTCGGACAGGTAAATTAATCAAAACCTTACGATCGGATCGTGGTGGAGAGTACCTCCTAGGTGAATTCAAGGACTACATGGTACATCATGGGATAGTATCCCAGCTCTCTGCGCCGGGAACCCCCTAGCAGAACGGAGTAGCTGAGAGAAGGAACAGGACGTTGATGGAAATGGTCCGAAGCATGATGTCTCATGCTACTCTTCCAGTGTCCTTTTGGGGATATGCCCTGGAAACAGCGGCATATATTCTGAACTTGGTGCCTTCCAAGTCGGCACCTAGGACTCCCTATGAGATGTGGACCGGGCGTAAGCCAAGTCCGAATCATCTCAGGATTTGGGGGTGTCCAACTTATGTACCGATCAAGGGAGACAAGTTGGAACCAAGATCGAATTATGCTATTTTGTTGGGTATCCAAAAGGGACAAAAGGAGGCTACTTTAATCATCCTAAGGAGCAGAAGGTACTAGTCAGTACCAATGCTAGATACATGGAAGATGATCAAAGTACTTCCACTAAAGGTTCAACGAGGTTGGAACTGCAGGAGAAGTTATCTATGAAATCAACTTCTACTGACCCGATTTTGGAACAAGAAGAGGCACAGCCTCAAGAACCTGTACAAATGGAGCCTCGTCGTAGTGGGAGAGTGTCTAGGGTTCCGGATAGATGGACTCGGAGAAGCCTTTGAGCCGGTTTCCGATCATCGTGAACAAGACCCCGCTAGGTACGAGGAGGCTATTGCCGATGCCGATGCAAATCGTGGCATGAAGCAATGAAAGCCGAGATCGAGTCTATGTACCTCAATCAGGTTTGGGATCTTGTAGCTTCACTCGAAGGGATAAAACCCATTGGGTGCAAGTGGGTATACAAGAGGAAGAGAGGAGCGGATGGGAAGGTGGAAACCTTCAAAGCTAGGCTTGTGGCGAAAGGGTATACTCGTAAAGAGGGTATCGACTATGAGGAAACCTTTTCCCGGTAGCCATGCTTAAATCCATTCGCATCCTCCTTGCCATCGCCCGTCACTATGACTACGAGATATGGCAAATGGATGTCAAGACGGCATTCTTAAATGGCCATCTTAGCGAAGACATCTATATGTCCCAACCGGAAGGCTTCATTGTCGAAGGCCAGGAACATATGGTTTGCAAGCTTAAGAAGTCCATTTATGGACTTAAGCAAGCATCAAGAGCATGGAACATTCGTTTTGATGAGACTATAAAGTCTTATGGTTTTATTCAAAACGAAGATGAACCATGCGTGTACAGGAAACTTGAAGGCATCAATGTGGTTTTTCTTGTCCTGTATGTGGATGACATTCTACTCATTGGAAATGATGTAGGGACATTGTCATCTACAAAGGTTTGGCTGTCTAGTCAATTCAGTATGAAGGACTTGGGAGAAGCCAGCTACATTCTCGGGATTAGGCTTCTTAGAAATAGGAAGCAGAGAATGTTAGGATTATCCCAAGCGACATACATTGACAAGATGTCGGCCAAGTATAAGCATGGACTCATGCAAGTGAGCTCTAATCCCTTGCGTACATGGGTTGTCATTTTCTTCGAAGGACCTGTCCTAAGTCTCAAGAAGAAAAGGACGAATGAGTAGGATTCCCTACGCTTCGGCGGTGGGAAGTCTCATGTACGCCATGTCGTGTACTAGGCCGTATATCCGCTTTGTCGTGGGCTTAGTTAGCAGATATCAGCTCAAACCTGTGGGAGGTTCATTGGCAAGTCAGTAAAGCATATTCTCAAGTACCTCAAGGGAACGAGAGATTATATGCTCGGTTTACGTGGTCGATGATTTGGTTCCTGCAGGATACATAGACTCAGACTTCCAGGCAGATAAGGATGAGAGAAAATCCACTAGTAGATATGTCTTCACTTTGTCTGGATGAGCAATTTCATGGAGGAGTATCAAGCAATCTTGTATTGCTGACTCAACCATGGAAGCCGAGTATGTGGCAGCTTCGAAGCGTCCAAGGAAGCGAGCCTGCTCCGGAAGTTTCTTTCGTAACTTGGAGTCGTACCACATATGGATAGGCCGGTTGTGATGTATTACGACAACACCGGAGCAAAGTGTCGCAATCGAAGGAGCCTCGGAACCACAAGAAGGGGAAACACATCGAGAGGAAGTACCACCCGATCCGGGATTTCATCCGGAGACTGGAAGTCGTGGTGGAGCATATTACCTCGTAAAACAATCTAGCAGACCCATTCACCAAGCCTTTGGCCGAGAGAGTCTTCAAGAGACACTTAGACGCCATAGGGGTGGGCACCTATGGACTTACCTAGTCTTAGAGTGCAAGTGGGAGATTGTTGGATTGTATGCCCTCTTAGACTAGGTTTCTGATGTAAAATCGAATTATTTAATAAAAGAATTTATTTTCAGAAATTGTTTGTGAATTTACTTTTTGTTTGTGCACGATTTTTGTTTGGAATGTACTCCATTGTGTTTAAATAAGTGATCCATGTGAATGGTGGTCTTTCACAAGTAAGGTATGGATCACGGGTTATTTAACACATAAACATTTGTTCTTAACCTATTGATGAGACTGGGAACCTCATCATGTTTAGGTTATTATGTTATGAATTCCAAATGGGGAATGGCTTACCTTTAGCCAATGGGTAGTCCACCCACTTCATGACATAAGCGTATTTCGAATACGTAGAACAGACCTCGTAGTAGTGGTTTCTCAAAGTACTATATGATAGAAACCTAGACTACTACCGCTACAGACGTGGACTAGTACTCTACGACTTGAGTATGAGTTGGTGGTCCGGCGAAGCTCGGAAGCATATACTTTGATTTGCTATAGTTGAGGTTCTATAGTAGGGCCAATATACTTGCATGTTGGGTATGTGTGACTAGTTAGTTAAGACAGACTTATACAAGATAGTTTCTGCACTATATCGCCCCTTGTGGTTGTCCGAATGGTCTAAATTATCCAGGGCCCCGGGAAACATGACTTGGATGTTTGCTTTAGGGTAGCTCCCTTGGAAAGCGGAAACACTCCAGAAGTCGTGGATCATTGGACTAGAAGCCTAAGGATGGTAGATGTCATTTAGAGGGGTGTTAGTACACTTCTTCCTCTCTAAATGTACTAGCGATGTGTAGAGGGGTATTTTAGTCATTTCACCCGTAGGTCTGGAGACTTTGCTAACGCAACATTGTCCTTGGGGTCAATATTTCCTTATGGTGATATTAGGAAATATTTAAAATGCAAAATACAGCTATTTATATAGCAGGGGTATTTTGGTCATTTTAGCAACCAAGGCGATGTGTCTTTTTGGTCCTCTGGATAGCCCGTAAGTCCTAACTATTTTTGGGTTGAGGATTTGGTCTCGCTTGAAGAGGATTTTATTTTATTTTGTTTTATTTTATTTTATTCAGAAGTCTAATTTATTATTGGATCGGAATAAAATAAATAAATAAATAAATAAAATAGGAGTTGAGAGAAATTAATTATCTAGTTTATTTGGTTAATTAATTATTCGTGGCCTAGGTCCAAGATGAATAATTAAGAAATTAACCCGAGCTTAAACTAGGGGAAATAATTAATGTTTAATTATTTATTGGGTTATTTATGTAGGCTCAAGAAATAAATAATTAGAGATTAATTATTATGGTTCATTTGGGCTCATTAATTATTTTTTGGGTTACTTATGTAAGCCCGTAAAATAAATAATTAATATTTATTATTTTGGGCCTTTTGGGTCCAAGAAAAATAATAAATATTTATCCTGCCCAATAGCTTGGACCTTAGGGTTTTTTCCGGATACTGCTAAGAGGAGTTTAAGGTTAGGCCAAATCTGTTTCTCAGGATAACATCCGGATATTTTGAAATCCCGGGGATATGTTTATCAGAGATTGAGAGACCTAATTTTGGCTAAATAAAAACAACTCTTTGAAAGAAAAAAAACTCTAATTTTTCCCTTCTCACGAAAAGACTCTCACGTGAGTCTCTCTCTCTCTCACAAAAGCTCTCTCATTCTTCTTCTTGTTTTTCTCTTGTTCTTTGCTAATCAATAGCAAACGAACCAAGGAGAATTGAGACCCTTCCTCTTCACCATAGTGTTCACCGACTAGAGGTTAGGCTGATGAATACCCCGAGAACCAAAAAGACACATCGCCTTGGCTGCTAAAATGACCAAAATACCCCTGCTATATAAATAGCTGTATTTTGCATTTTAAATATTTCCTAATATCACCATAAGGAAATATTGACCCCAAGGACAATGCTGCGTTAGCAAAGTCTCCGACCTACAGGTGAAATGACTAAAATACCCCTCTACACATCGCCGTACATTTAGAAAGGAAGAAGTGTACTAACACCCCTCTAAATGACATCTACCATCCTTAGGCTTCTAGTCCAATGATCCACGACTTCCTGGAGTGTTTCCGCTTTCCAAATGAGCTACCCTAAAGCAAACATCCAAGTCATGTTTCTCAGGGCCCTGGATAATTTAGACCATTCGGACAACCACAAGGGGCGATATAGTGCAGAAACTATCTTGTATAAGTCTGTCTTAACTAACTAGTCACACATACCCAACATGCAAGTATATTGGCCCTACTATAGAACCTCAACTATAGCAAATCAAAGTATATGCTTCTAGCTTCTCCAGACCACCAACTCATACTCAAGTCGCAGAGTACTAGTCCACGCTGTAGCGATAGTAGTCTAGGTTTCTATCACATAGTACTTTGAGAAACCACTACTACAGGTCCTGTTCTACGTATTCGAAATACGCTTATGTCATGAAGTGGGTGGACTACCCACTGGCTAAAGGTAAGCCATTCCCCATTTGGAATTCATAACATAATAACCTAAACATGATGAGGTTCCCAGTCTCATCAATAGGTTAAGAACAAATGTTTATGTGTTAAATAACCCGTGATCCATACCTTATTGTGAAAGACCACCATTCACATGGATCACTTATTTAAACACAATGGGTCTGTTCCAAACAAAAATCGTGCACAAACAAAAAGTAAATTCACAAACAATTTCTGAAAATAAATTCTTTTATTAAATAATTCGATTTTACATCAGAAACCTAGTCTAAGAGGGCATACAATCCAACAATCCTCAACCAAAAACAATCCTTCAAACCACCATAAATATTCAGTTCTTCTTCACACAAAACACCATCCAAAAATCCTTAGGCAGCTAACACACATATAAGCATATACAAGGTTCATACACAAAATTCACAAACCCTAGCTTTTGATCTAAAATCAAGACATGAAAATTATGTTTTCATGTTAAAATTCATATCAACATAATCATCATTCACCCAACAACAACTTTAACTCTAAAAAAGTGAGCATTTACATTGTATATAAGGTAATTTGAAGTGATTTCCTCCAAGAACTTCTCAGAACTCACTCACAACACCAAGAACACACACTAGCCTTTTTCTCTCTCTTGTTTAATATCGTTTTCTCTTGTTTTTCTTTCTTTATAGCTGCCAAAATTCAGGTTGTATAACTGCCTCTTCTCACCACCATTCATCATCAAATCTTGGCCATTCATCTCTTATTTCTATTAATTGTGTGGTGGTTATACTTTGGTGTGTTCCAATAAAAAAATTACACACCAACCACCTATTTTTTCTCTTCAAAAATTTCCCTTCATTTCTCTTGTATGGCTGCCAATTTCTTGGCCAATTCCTAGCCATTCAATCATCTTCTCATGGTCCATATATCGGCCAATCACATTGGACAAGACCTTAATCGAAAAGGGCCCACAAATGATGTGTTCTACTAACAAAAATACACATCATTCTTTAATTATTTTGTAATTCTTTAATTCCACGCATCTTGCATGAATCATTCATACAACCTCTCTTAAACTGACACATGTCCATGAGCTACCAATCACAAAATGCCATATGCACCGTTTTAAACTGCGATTTTCTATTTTCTTCAAAAATGACCAAAATCTAGTCCGAAATGGAAAAATATTTTATTTCACCACTCAACTCCAGAAATTCAACTAAATCCATTTGTAACACTTAAATTCTTTAATTCCCTATCTATTGGGCCAATTTCACAGTCAAAGTCACAAGCGCGGTCAAAATGACGAAAATGCCCCCAATATCCTGGATAGCATAATTCACACCAAAACGAGTATTTCATTGCACTGATCAATTTCTCCTCTCAGCATACTCTCAAATTCTTATTTTATTAGCAATAATAGCCTTATGAAGATTTAGGGTACGGTAGAACAAATCCAATAATTACGTCGAGGTCCCGACAAAATATTATTATATCAAAATATTCGTCACATTACACCGATCATCTTTTGTTCTGGCCATTGATATGAATTCTTATCCTACTACAAGTAGTAGCCAATCAAAGTTAAAAATATGGGTATTACATTCTCCCCTCCTTACAGAAAATTTCGTCCTCAAAATTAACTTACACATGGAATAACTCTGGATACTTTTTCAACATCTTTACTTCTGTTTCTCAGGTTGCATCGTGCACTGGATAATGATTCCACTACACTTTTACAAGTGGAATTTTCGTATTCCGCAATTCCTTTTCAACATACTCCAAGATTTTCATAGGCTTTTCCTTATACTTCAAGCTTGGAATCATCTCAATAAGTTCTTTATTCAAAATATAGGTTGGATTTGCTACATACTTCTAAAGTTGGGAGATATGAAACACGTCATGAATACCTTGCAGCTCTATGAGTAACTACAATCAATAAGCCATTTTCACAATCTTCTCGACAATAGGGAATGGTCCTACATACCTAGGCGCCAACTTCTTCCTTTGTCTATTGATTCCCAACTGTCATTGTGGAGTCAACTTCAAGAATACATGATCTTCTTTTGTAAATTCCAAATCCCTTCTAAGTCAGTCCACATAAATTTTTTGTCTACTCTGCGCTGCCACCAACTTGGTTTTGATAATCTTCATAGCCTGTCAAACCTTTTCAAGATTGAAGGCATCTTATTCACTCGTTTTCCACCCTAAACTTTCCCAATACAATGGGGACTGACATTTCCTTCCATACAAAACTTTAAACGAGGCCTTTTCGATTGTTGATTGATAGCTATTATTGTATGCAAATTATGCATATGCTAAATTATCAATCCACTTAGTTCCAAAATCTAAAGCGCAAGCCTGCCATATGTCTTTCAAAACTCTATTCACTCATTCAATCTGTCCATCCGTTTGTTGTTGCATTGTTATACTGAACTTTAATGTTGTCTAATATTTTTGCAACAATTTAGTCCAAAAGTTCAGAGTAAATCTAGGATCTTGATCTGACACAGTACTAGAGGGTACTCCTTAAGGTTTGATTACATCCTCCATATAGATTTTACTTAGCTTCTCTAAAAAATCTCGTTGGTTAATGGGGATGAAATGAGCAGATTTAGTTAATTGATCCACTATTACCAATATAGTATCTTCCTGTCCTACTACCATAGGTAATCCTGTAATGAAATCCATAGTTATATCATCCTATTTCCATGATGGAGTAGGCAATAGCTGTAGTAACCCTCCAGGCCGTTGCTAGTCGGCTTTCACTTGCTGACAAATTAAGTTTTGAGATACAAATTCTGAAATATCCTTCATCATACTAACCCACCAATAATGCCGTTTTAAGTCCTGATACATCTTTACAGCTCCTGGATGGATGGTTTACTTACTTCGATATGCTTTTGTTAAAACATTCTGTCTCATCGCAGATCATTTCAGAATATAATACTGACCCCGGTAATAAAGAATTCTATCATTGTCCCTTCGAAACTTATCTCCTTCTTTATTTGCACCCCTTTGCATAAACTTTTGCAACTTTTAATTTTTATCTTGCTCTTCCTTCAACTGTTGCAGAAAAGCAGGTTGAATGGAGATATTTCCTATCCTTATTTCTTCATCTACTACAAATGTTTCCAATTCTAGAATTTGTAACATTCGAAGAACTGATAAATTTGCCTTCCTACTAAGGGCATCTACTACTATGTTTGCTTTTCTAGAATGATACTTAATTGGGCACCAAAATTCTTCTAAAAATTCCATCCACCGACGTTGCCTTATGTTCAAACATACTTGAAACTTTTGTGGTTAGTGAAGACCTCAAACTCAGCTCCATACAAAAAATGTCTCCACTTCTTAAGAGCAAACACAATAGCCGCCAACTCCAAGTCATGCGTAGGGTAATTCTCCTCATGGGGTTTCAATTTTCTAGAGATATAAGCTATCACATTCCTTTACTGCATCAATACTCCTCCCAATTACACCTCATATGGTCTATCTATCATCAGTAATGCCAAAATAGGAGCATAGCTTAACCTCTTCTTCAGCTCCTAAAAACTTCTCTCAAACTTCTAGTCCAAGCATAAGGAACTTTCTTCTGGGTGAGTCGAGTAAAAGGTGAAGCTAACTTAGAGAATCCCTCAATAAATCTCTAATAATATCCTGCTAATTCTAAAAAATTTCGTATTTCAGTTAAAGTCTTGGGAGTTTCCAATTTGTGTCCAATTCGATTTTTGTACGATCTACTGTAATCCCGTCTTTGGATATTACATGTCCCAAGAATGCTATTTCTTATAGCCAAAACTCACACTTATTTAATTTTTCATACAATTTGGCCTCTCTCAACCTTCTCAATACTTTTCGAATGTGTGGTTTATGTTCTTGAGGATCTTTGAAGTACACCAGGATGTCATCTATAAATATAACCACAAAATTATCTAAGTAATGTCGAAATGTTTGGTGCATTAAGTCCATAAAAATAGTAGGGGCATTTGTAACACCAAAGGGTAGTACTACAACTCAAAATACCCATATTAGGTGTTAAATGCAGTTTTCGGTATATCTTTTTCCCGAATCTGAACTTGGTTGTATTCTTGCCTCAAGTCTAATTTCGAGAAACAACCTGCTCCCTATAACTGGTCAAAAAGTTCATCAACCATGAGTAATAGATATTTATTCTTTACCGTCACTACATTTAACCATCGATAATATATACACATCTATACTGACCTATCTTTCTTCTTAACAAACAATATAGGTGCTTCCCACAAAGAAGTACTTGGCCGAATGAACCCTTGATCTATTAATTCCTGCAATTATTTCTTGAGCTCCTGTAACTCTATAGGTACCATAATATAAAGAGTCCTTGAAATTGGTTCTGCCAATGGAACTAAATCAATGGAAAACTCTACCTGTCTCTCCGGTGGTTACACTTTCAATTCTGCTAGAAAAACATCTAAATACTCATTCACAACAGGAATATCTTCGGGTTTCTTAACCTCTCCTGGCTCATTAATTACAGAAGCCAAGTATCCAGTACACCCTTTCCTGATCATCTTCGGGCCTTTAGTCCCAATATGAAAGCAATGCTTTTCCTTCTAGCCTCACCTACAAATTCCAGTATAGGTTTCCCAAGCTGACGAAAATGTACTACCTTATAGCTACAGTCAACTTGAGCATGATGCTGAGATAACCAATCAATGCCCAAGATAATATCATAATCCTCTATGGGCAAACATATCAAACCTCCTCCCAATAATTCACCTCCTACTATGATCCTACAACTCTTATATATTTTTGCACTATTCATTTACTTTCCCAATGGGGTACTAAAAATCATTTCATATGAAGTTTCTTCCCCTTTAATTCCTATAGAATCAAGAAATGAATTGGTAACAAAGGAATGCGTCTCACCGGGATCTACTAATACTTTAGCATCATGATAAAAAATATGGAGCGTACCTTCCACCACTACAACCTGGTTGTCTATCTTCTCCAAAGCAACCACCCAAGCATTTACTTGGGGTTTGTAGGTCCAGCTCAAGAGGTAGAAGCTTGTCCTGGGTTCCCCTTTCCAAATCCTTACTTCTGCCCTTGATTGTTTCCTCTAGGTCGACTACATCCTCCCATTCTTCGAGGGTGAGGGCAATTTAAAATATTATGCCCTACCTCCCCACAATTGAAGCATTTAAAAGAGGGTGGTCCACCAGTTAGGCCTTTCCTCTTTTTGCATCTTTCCTTTCTTCTGCCATTAGGGCCCTCTAGATCTCTTCTGATTCATGACCCAAAATCCACTTCGGTTTCTTTCACCTACCTATTCAATATCAGCCATTTCTGTCCTAGAAGCTATCTCTATGTAGCATTGTAATTGCTGGGAGCCATACTTGCTAATACTCTTTTCAGCTCTAGCAGAAAACTTTTCACAAAACGTCTAACCCTGTCTGCTTCTGAATGGACTAGGAGTGGGCAATAGTTTGACAGTCTAGTGAATTCAGTAGCATACTACCCCACAGTACGGCATCCATGCCGAAAAGCTTGAAATTCGTCTTCTTTTCTTTCTACCACCTATATGGGAATAAACTCCTTCTTAAAACTAGCCTTGAAATCCGTCCACTACCACTCTCGTTGATTCATTTCTCTTGCCCACCAATCTTAGATAGGTTCTTTTAACTGAAATATAGTAAGTCATACCTTCCTTCGCTCTAAATAATTCATAGTTGCAAAAATCTTCTCCATCTGCTCAACCCAATTTTCTGTTAGTGTTGTGCCCTAAAGGCAATCACTTGTATATTATATATGACACATTTTATTTTAATAAAAGGCATTATTTATCTTACAGTTTCTTTTGTTTACTTTTAAGTAATATAACTATTCGATAAAGTCCCTAGTACAACACTGTGTTAAGGAAATCATGATAGAGATTATGATATGAGATTCCTACTACATTGTATAGTGTTAGTACTTAAATAATCCTTAGTCATAGTATTAATGAGACAGAACATCATTAATGCATTAAGATTAGCATGTGTTAGACTTCCTGATTTGATCAGACGGTGGTTCTCATATCCGTGAGTATTGAGAAACTCAAAGTCAACACATGGATGCTTGTTAATGGAACAAGTTCATTGGATGACCTAGTTTTGAGATAATCACATGGATAACTACTTAGTGCCAGTGATATAATCTCAATATAGCAAACGTGCAAGTATCCTTAGACTTTAGATCTCCAAGGGACTTTGTTTGCTGAGCTTTGTACTTTGATTCCAATCTCCGGAGGTCGATCAAGGGCTACCTATGGGATGGATATTGGGTACATTGTGAGGTAAATGAAAGTAGTTGAGAGGGTTAATAAATGATTCACCACTCCTAATAGTAGGTGCGAATATCTCACGGCCATTTGTAGGAATTACTACTCGGAAAGTCCTTGGCCAAGGCGATTGGGTATTGGAAACAGTTCCAATTGATACACATCTAGAGTAGTGGGTTCCTGATACAAGTACTATTATATTCAGGCCAAAATTAATTCTGGAGGGAGTTGGCACTAATTTCATACTCCAAACCGAATGAGATATTGTATGGTGAAAGAAGTTAATTGTACTAAAGTTTGTTATTGAAGGGTTCATGTCAAGCCACTTAACTTTCTGGACTCTTGGGTAGTTATGATGTGTTGCTAGATACTGCTCATGATTTGGGAATATGGGTTTATTAATTGATGAATTAATAAACCAATCGTGATTAGAATTAATAGGATTAATTCTAATTAATTATGGATTATTAATCTCAAAGACGTTTGGATTAATTCATGTTCGCTACAAATTGACTGGGAAACCTAATAGGTCACATACAATACAAAATTATATACTTAAGATGCTATTTGATAACATAGTAGGATTAATTGCGAGAAAGAGAAGTTGTTGTGGACAAATTATAATTAGTTATAATTTGTGGTCCAAGTTGTAATTGTGGGAACTTGATGTTTCCAATTACAATTAGGAAATTCTAATTGTTTTAGAATTTCAAATTTTTAGTGGATTTTGGAACATATATTGGATATGCTCGAAACCCTAATCTTAGATTGATTCACACGAAAATAGGAGACAAAAAAAAAAAAAAAAAACAAACAAACAAACGTCTTCTTCTTTTTCTTCTTCTTCTTCTTCTTCTTCTTCTTCTTCTCTCACTCTCTCATTTTGCAAAAAAAATAAAATAATCATAATAAAAAAATAAAATAATAATAAAAAAAAACTAAAACAGCCCTAGCCACCATCTTTTTCTGTTAGGACAGGAAATTTTGCTGCTTGAGTATTCCTTTGTGTGGATTACTGTTAGAGATAATCACACACTGTGATTATAATGGTTAGACATTCAACCCACGTGGAGTTTGCACAAGAGGATTGCTGGATCGTGCCTCGACTTGAAGAAGAAATTTTGTTCTTCAGACGATCAAACAAAGGTAAAAAGCTATTACATTTATTATCTTTATGTCTTGTTTTCCACACATAGACGGGTCCTAGGATGGTATTCATTTATTTTCAGCTGTGCCGTATAGGATACGAGCCTTAGATACCTAACATTTTCAACCTCCTGTTCCGAATCAGGTCACGCTTGAAATTACGTAGGGTGAAATTTCAAAAAGTGCTCAAGTGGTCGATCTGATTCGACTTCACATTGTTGACTTTCCCTACTTACATCCTCATTCAACCTAGTATTCTCATTTGCTCTAATGGCAGCCTCAGTCAACTATTGGATAGTATTTGTAACACCTCACTACCTAGGCCCAACAGGGCCGAGGAAGTCGCCCCATCCAAAGGACAAGAGGTCTTTATAACTATGTCACATAATCAAAATAATAGAATAAAAATGATAATTTAAACTTAAAATTTATTACAAACCAAGAATTTGAAATAAATTCATAAACAAAATTATCCACTCTTAACTCCCAAAGCATTACACAAAATGAATATCAGAAAAATCTTCCAAGGCAGGCTACAACTAGCTACTCATCCCCACAGCAAGATCGACCTGAAATCATGGTAAAAAGAGTGATGAGATAAAAATCTCAGTAAGCCCGTGTGTGAGTTGGGCTAAAAGACAAAACAGTTTTCATGATGCATGCACTAACATTATATCAAAAGCTTTGTTATGCCTTCTTTACAAATTTAACTCTCACTTCTTGAAAGATAGTAGTGAGAAGTCATGAAGCAAAATGCTCTTAAAATATTATGTTTGGAAATATATGAATAATTAAAAGATATTAAGCTTCGAATAAAATTCCAATGACACTTTAGAATAGTTCCCCGAAAATAGCTTATCAATTAAAGCAATCAAGTTAATGTGACAGGGCACATCGGTGGCTCTCACACCAAGTGAAGCACATGACCCTCATCAGGTGGTGAAAGGGCACAGAGGTGGCTCTCACTTCTGTGAAGTACTTGACCCCCAACACCTGGGAGGTGTACATCCTACTGACTGAGATTCTTCTCCCTCTCTTACCCAATCCAATCCGGTTGTCCCACTTACCGCCATCGATTCTATTAGAACCCCATCGCTAGCTGAGGATGGCTCAACCTTCTATACCGACGCCCTAATCGAAAAAAGTCAACCTCTCAGAGGTGGCCACCTACCGAGAGATATCCCCAGACCAACCAAAGGCTAGTATAAAGGTCTAGCCCCCATTAAGTACTCAACGTTATTCAATCTTCACAATTAATAAGGCTCCAAAGTGGAACCTACAAAATTTAGCTCAATACAACTCCAAACAGCATTTTCCAAACCACACAAATGTTTTAAAGGGCATGGTTTTAAGTTAATAATTTATTCCAAGTATTCATAGTGATGGAGCCACATGCTCAAATATGTCATGCTATGATTTTCGAAAAGTATATGCATGATCAAGAATTCATCTCTTGCATATTCAAAAACAAATCAAAATGTTTGATGCTTAGCTCCTAAGTCATGCTTGACACATTTTAAAAATTTACAACTCTAGAAGTTTCTAAAATTGGAAGTTTTCCAAATATAGAAAGTTTCCAAAATAAGAAGGTTTCAAATATAGAAGTTTTCAAAAATTAGCTATCGTGCTAATATTTTGTGTTTGCAAGAGATACTCACCAACCTTTCTTTCAAACCAAGATAATAAAATAAAATTAATTTCATGAATATAATGGAACTTACATTATCCTTGCCCAAAAGAAAGGTCTCCAACAGCTGACCTATCTCCGCTTGGGGTAAATATAAATCACAATCAAACTCAAGCTGAAGAGTCATTTTCACAATTAAAACTAACTTAACTTATTATCATCATGTCCCTAGTGTCCCAAGCTTTAAGGCTAGGTAACAAATAAAACGGTTTATAAAATAATTCTATCTTGATATTAAAATAACTAAGGTTTGAAAAATAGGTACTATAAGTTGAAGGTTTAAATCTTGTTAAAAATAAATTAGATTTTATATGATAAAGGGTTATAGGTGGCACTAGGTAAAATAATAATCTATTAATAATTATTTGCTAGAAAATAATTGGTAACTAAAATCAGTTGTAAGTAAATTTTAATAGATTTTGATCGAAAGATAATAAATAAACTTTAATAGTATTTATGAATATAAGACTTACAAAATTAATATTTTACTTATTATAATTATTTACATAAAAGGCTTTTTTGATATTATTATTTTATACAATATCTATATATTTTATTTCTTTAACAAAAGCTATCATTTATTTGACTAAAATAACTTTATTATATATATATATATATATATATATATATATATAATAGTCCAAATCTACCTTTCCTAGGGTTTTCAAAATTTACTAGAATAATCATAGCATTAAACAATTTTATTAGTGAAATAAAAATAGCTTAGGGACAATTAGGTCATGATCATATTTCTATTGCCAACCACAGTCATGAACATATATTCCACTCCAATTCATCAAATCATCCAAATCATGAATAAAGGCATAGATCTAAATTTACCAAGGCATGATTCAACCTCTACTAGCATAAACATAATCATGGTTCTATCAATCATATATGAATATAAATCCTATTCACCAAAGATGACATAATCTCTAACATGCTTGATCACGAATACCACTCACGACATGGAGACTTGCAATAAACCCTAAAAACACCATACAATGAACCAAGACAATCAACTCATGCATCAATCCCATCTCCATCATATACACACATTTATTCATACTTCAATCTCAATTCATCACAACAATACATGCTCAAACCCTAATCATAATTCATCTCCCTCCAATAACACCCTAGAGACATGAATCTAGAATTTAAAAAGAGGGTTGAAGAGGCTTACTTGATTGATGAGTACCTTGAAGGAGTTTCGAATGGATCTCAACTCCTAGATGACTAGATCCGTCCAAGAGAGATGAAAAAAGTATGGCCATTGGTGAAGAAATCATTCGGCCAAGAAGGAGAGAGTATTCGGCCGAGAGAGAGAGAGAGAGAGAGAGAGAGAGAGAGAGAGAGAGAGAGAAGAGAGGAATACAATCCATTAGTATGCTTATACACATATATATTCATTAGAGATTGAAGATTAGTGAAGATGAAGTTGATTGAACAAGTTTACCTTGAAGGTGTTCTTGAGCATTTACAAAAATACTGATTTTTCGATCCAAAAGAGATACTTTGATTTTGGTGTTTGATGTTAAAAATTGCAGAAGTGGTTTCAAGGGGTTGAGTAGATGCAATCTGGAGTTTTTGGAGAAGATTGGAGTGGTTTGTAGTGGTCTTAGGCGTGAGGAGGGTTAGTAGGTGTTCTTGGTTTGGAGAGAATGGAGAGAATAGGGAGAGGGCTGGCCAAAATTTTGTGTAGGAGGGAGTGGCCAACTGATTTGGAGGGTTTAGGAAGTTGAATTTTCTGATTTGAAAGGAAAAAGGAAAGCTGGTTGTTTGAAATCCTAAACGAATATTTTTGGGAATCAATTTTGGAAACAAGATATGTTGAGAAGATCTTGGTCAATGGAGAGCTTTTTGGAAGCTCCAATGGCTGGTTATTTGTCTGTGATTTTTGCTGGAATGAAAGTTGTTCAAGAGAGCTTAATGGTGCCCAAAAATATGGAGTACAATGGTGAAGAGAGTTTCTGGTTGTTGGAGGTTTAATTCATGGAAGGTTGCTAAAATAGAGTGTTGAAATTTTCGACTTCAATCAATGGTTTGATTGGAGTGATTGATGGAGAGTTTTTAGGGGTACCCATGGACTGGTTTTTCGTGCAGAATGGTGAGGAAGATGATGAAGCTCAGTTCATGGCTGTTCAAGGGAATTTTGTACAGAAAAATGATGAAGATTTCGGACAAGACTGAAGAAGCACAAAGCTGGAAAATTCCTGAACATGTTTTCGCAAGTTCCTGGAATTTTTCTAGGCAAATTTTGCTGCTGTTTTCCAGTCAACTTGTAGAAGACTTGAAGAGGTATTCAGAGGTCTTTCAAGGCTGGTTTCCAGCCTTCTTTATGGAGGAAAAATGTGGCTAAGGTGTTGGAGAAAAAACTGGAAGAAAACAGCTTGGTTTAAGCTCACCTATGCTGCAATTTTGCCCAGAAAATTTTCTGGTTTTGCAATTTTGCTTGAGCAGTCCGAATTTGGCCTGAAAATTTTAGATTTCAAGCTGGTCAAGAGGGCCATTTTCTGGCAGCATTTGGGAGGGAATGATGGCTGAAAATTTCGACACCTTGAAGGACAAGAAGCTGGAAAATTTTTCAAATCCCTACATGAAGGTTAATGAATATAGCTAGAGTGAAGTTTTGAAGGTTCACTATGGAGATTAATTTCCTTGGGAACCTTCCCCAACTCCTACACATTTTTGGTCCACAAGATGTCTTACAATTAGACATTTTGAACCTGCAAAGCCACAGCACTTTGCTAGAATTTTTCTAGAATGAAATTGGCTTGAATAAATTGAACAACTTAGGTAATTGAGAAGTAAGAAAAACTAAGGATTAAAAAGGGTATGAATTCTCTTAGGAATTTTTGTAGGGTACAAGAGTTGGATTAGGGTACTCCTATCATGTCTCCCCTAGAACATCACCTATACTCTACTCTAAAGCACTTAAGGCCGAAAATACAACCTTCCAAAGCAAAAATAAAATTTAATCATACTAAAGCTCCAATGATGGAATTTGAACCCAAGACCTTAAGAATTAATTCCAAAGCTCTAACCACTAAACTACAACAACTCTTGTTCTTATTTTCTCTCCCAAATATTTTTCCTATTTAATCCTCAAGCTATCTCCCTATTTTCACCTCAAGCAAAAATTATCATTTTACCCTTCTAACCTAATAAACTTAGTTAAGCCGTCGAGACTATAAATCACAAATCCAAAGCACATAAAATCATATAAAAATATATTTAAACATGCAATAAAATACGATATGCATCCTAACCCCCTTACTCTAAGGTTGGTTTCGACTGGGGTTTCACAGTATTAGCCATCTTTGGAAGGTTTGGAACATAGGATGGTCTAAAGTTACAAGGTGAGGACCTTCCACATGCGGTTCCTCCACTATTAGCTCAGCGTTATTTCAAGTAGTTCACGATGATCATTTGAAAGTTTGCTTAGTGGGCATCTGTACAGTTCATAAGATTTTACCAATATAACAATGTAACATAACTCAAAAGCAATCATAAAATAAGCATAGTGCACATAGCAAAAACATAACATATATTCATTCTCATCTTATCACAAAGTCAGTACAAAATTTGTGTGCCAAGCACGTGGTTATATACATTGGACGAACTGTGCATATCTTACTACATATATCTACATCTCATCCTCCTACTCATCATTATCACTGTTTGAAACAGAAGGTCCTGAATCAGCAGAAACTATGTAAGACTCCGCTGCATCTAACTCCTTATCTCTATCTGTATATGGGTGCAACCAAGCCAGTAGCTCTAGGTCTATCACTAACTCCTCCTGAAGCTCCTCAACCGCAAATACCTCCACCTCAGGTACTTCTTGATCCTCTCCCGCATCAACAACCTCCAAACCCGGCATCTCCTCTAGTACTCCCGATACATCCCTGCCAAACACCTCCTCTTCATCCTCGGACAACACTGCACCATCGGGGATACTGTCCTCCTCATCATTATCCTAATGGTGCAACTCAATATCACTATCAATCTTGTCAGAATCGCCACCCACATCCTCATGTCGTGACTATATCTTCTCGGGGGTAGGTGTTCTTTCCACACTCATGTCTCGTGTAAATAGTGTAACGACAGGTACTGTCGGGTCAAACGAGCTCCCGGTGAGATATAGTGTGTGACGGTAGCTAGGGCCGGGTCCTATCAAAAGAAAATAGCTTGGCAACCTGGCTCAATAGATCATCCTAATCTTTCCAAATTTCTTCATACCCAAGCTCTCACCTATCTCTTTCTTCCCTTCATTACTGCGTTTGTCCATTGGGCGCTTGGCCTTATCACCCATACCTGCCATACCTACACAATAAAAGAGTTCCATTAATTCCTATGCTGATACCACAGTTCCAGACTCTGATACCAATTATAACACCCTACTAAGATAACATAGGAAGCATATCAACATCAGGTATCGCCCCATCCAACTAAGTAGACAATGGGTCCTTATAACGAAAACTAAATTAATGAATATATATATATATATATTTAAAAGGTCTAGACTCATATAATATCCCATGCTAATGGCCACACATATACATATATCAGAGAATCTCATACATGCCATCTCTAATTACAATAGTAATAAATTACTGAATCAAAAAGAGAGACCATATATTCCTATACCGCTAATACTGTGGTGTCGTCTTTCTATCCGTAGGTCTACTCAACTCAGGTCCAACAAAAAGTAAGATAAAAAACATGTGTGACTGAAAAGTCACTCAGTAAGTCCCGTGTATGCTAGTGCTTTAGTAAAGAAGCAATGTACATGAAACTTTTGTTCGCTGGAAAAAATTATAAAACTCTCTCAGAAAGAGTTTATTCAAAACTCAATCATTTTTGAAAAATTGTATTTTACTTGCAAATCATTTTCCTAATTTCCAAATTACAGGTACTTCTCCAACAGAAGGTCGACCTGTATACAAAGCTATGGTCTTTCCCTTTGACGCCACGTATCATTGTATTGAGATCACAACCTACAATACTCAACTTGCACGTGTCATTATACTTAGATCGCAGCCTATAGTACTCAATCCGTGTGTCACTAGAAAATAAGTACACTGCAGTGTATTATAATCAGTAAATGCACATAGCACATTGAATCTTTTACTTACTACCGTAAGCCAGGAGTCCCAATCAAGATAGCAAGGGGTTGAACAATGCTAGGTGTCCAGCTTAGCTCGTGAGCAACATAAATCACAAAGTGCACACAAGGTACGGTAATTGCCAGGCATTAGACAGCTAGCCAGGATGACTCATTTCAATGTCCTGTCACCCCATTCGGAGTAAGATAATCACTAGAACTAGGACAGGTTACAAGGGTCGTCTAACTCTAACTTAGGTAAGTACAAAGATATAAGTCCCTGCAGAGAACACAACGTTACCAATACCAATCCCTTTTGACAGATCAGGCCAAAGGGTATCTGATCCCGCAAGATTTTCAAAACAAACCTTTTTAGGGCAAAATAACATTTTTCAGAATTTGATCCCACTAACCCACAAGTCATATCATAATTCTCATAGGCTTCGTAGGGCCAAACAATTCATTCCATGAGTACATTAGGCCAATTAAACAATTTTTGGGGATTAAAATATCGTTTTCCAAAAGTCAATCTCATCAGGAGAGATCATTTTTCAAAATCATGTCGAAACAGGATAAAGAGTTCCTTTCACCAATCAAAATACATTTCCAAGAGTATCTGGGTCATTTTGCTCGTAATAGATCACAAAAGTCATTTTCAAGGTCATTCAAGTCATTTTACCCATGCTCGATTCCAAAAGATTTTCCTAGAGTATTCAAGCCATTTACTTTTACCCGATTTGAAAAATGTTCACAAGAGTTCCAATAAGGATATTTAGGTCATTTACCGAATACCCGATTCCAAAGGTTTTCGTAAACATTCCAATAAGGACATTTGGATCATTTTCCAAATACCTGATTCTAAAAAGAACTCATTTTAAGAAATCCTCAATTCTAATCCCAAAAGAGGATTAAATTCAAAGTTTATAAACACATTTCCATAAAATGTTCCAATACAGGCATTCCAGTGAATTTTTGAATATCCGATTCCAAAATTTACCATTTTTACAAAATCCCAAGTATGCATTCCAAAAAGGACTAAATTCACAAAATCCACGCATTACTCATCCATTAAGGTTTCCAAGCCAATTATGAAGTTCATTCAAGCCCAAAATGGCACAAAACAATTCTTGCTCAGATAAACCTTAAATATATTTAGAGATTTCCAAAACAGTATAATACATAGCATTTCATGGAAAAGCGAAGCACACTAGCTTTTAAAAAGTTTTAGAAATTAAAGGAACTCACCTTGTGTCTAACTAAACTCTTTCCGTTTACGGCCGTTCGACCACCATTTTCTACTGTTTTCAATAAATCTTTGGCCGTTTATTGATAAATCTACACCAAACATCGTTTTCGGGTTAAGTCGTGTTTCGTCAAAAAATAGCCGACGTCTGGCTGACGCGCCCAACGGTTAGCTTACATCCAACCGATGTTTAGCAGATGGTTAGCCGATAGGGGCCGATGGTTAGCCGACGGTTAAGGAAAACGTTCAGCTTTTGTTCACGCCATTTTTTTCGTTGTTTTTTCGATTCTTTTGCTTTTCTTTTCCCACATCCTTTATCCCTTCATATACAAGGGATTCATTCCATATTTCTCTTTCATTTCATCCATAATCACACAATTAGTCATCTTTAAGTTCATCCATTTTCGAACTCATTTTTCTGGAATTTCACTGCTTGACACATGATTTTGTTTTGCACATAACTTTCAATCCACAACTCTGACTTGGCTCTATGACATACCAAAATGTCCATAAGACTCTTAACTTTATTATGTATAAGCCATTTTCATATTCTTGTTCCCATGACATGTTACAAGGTAAAAATAGCCCCAGTAGTTTTGCTTCAATTCAACTATGCATGATTTCCTTTGTTTTCCTTTAGCCTTTAACACCTTAGAAACTTTGATTCATTCAATTTTCCTTCAAATAATGTTTAATTTTGTGATTTCCAATTTCCAATAGTTCACAAGAGTTACACTTATTAAACAAAAATTCACATTTTCTAATCAAAAGCTAGTATAATCCATTTTTTCAACTAAGCAACTTCCATTTTTATTCTACTTTGGTCACCATCTCCTCAACCGAAAACAACCCTTCAAACTACCATAAATATTCAGTTCTTCTTCACAAAAATACTTAGGCAGCCAGAACACATATATGAAGACATAGAAAGCGGAAAACATAAGGCACGTAGCAGAAGCAAAGATAAAAAAAAAACTGAAAAAACTGAAGAACAGAGGAACTTGAACAGAGTCGGCGCCGGCTTTGGCAACCCTATCCAACACGGGTTGTGCTCTGGCGGGACTCTGAGGTTAAAAAATATTTACCTCTTTTCCTTGTTCTAAGAATTGGCTGGACCGAAATGTGTGCTACCGGGGTATATATGCTGGTGGAAGCCTCTGGTGCGATTCCTGCAAGTCCCCTACTTCGTCTTTGCATGTAGGTGAATGCCAAACTCTCGATCTTCCAGTATATGGCCAGCCTAATTCCGTTTGGTGAATAACTAACAAGGCTAATAAACTTCTCTGGAGAAAACGAGAGAGAGAGAGAGAGGGAGAGACGCCTAGTTGTTTTCACAGAGAATAAGCCGTCTCTCAGAGAGTGTGTGTACAACCACAACGTTGTCTCCAATCCTCCTGATTAACCTAAATAAAACCCTAGGCTAAACTGGATTGGGCTATTGGACTCTTAATTTAACCTTTTGGGCTTAATTAATTATTCTAATTAGAAACAAATAAACGGCCCAATTAATCATTAATTTTCCAACCCAAACGAACTAGTCCAATCAACAAACCTATATTAGTTTAGTCATAGGTTAATCTTTAATTATTTAGGGTTTTTGCCCAGTTTGAATAATTAAACTGAGCCAAAGCCCTGAATAATTAATTAACCCATTAAACTAATTTAATTAATTCACTCTCCATGGACCTTTATTTTATTTTAACCCAACAATTAAATCAGGCTACTTAAATAAAATAAATTATATTTAATTTAAGATCAATTCCTTAGCCCATATTTAATTAGGACTCACGGTCTATTCGGGGGACCAAAAGACATACCGCATTGGCTACTACAATGACCAAAATACTCTTGCCATATAAATAGCTATATTTTGCATTTTAAATATTTTCTAATATCACCATAAGGAAATATTGTCCCCAAGGATAGTGCTGCATTAGCAAAGTCTTCGTTCTACAGGTGTAATGACTACAATACCCCTCTATACATCGCCTTACATTTAGAGAGGAGGAAGTGTACTAACACCTTTCTAAATGACATCTACCATCCTTAAGCCTCTAGTCGAATGATCCACGACCTCCTGGATTGCTTCCGCTTTCCAAGAGAGCTACCATAAAGCAAACATCCAAGTCATGTTTCCCAAGACCCTGGATATTTAGATCACTCAGACAACCACACGGGGCGATATAGTATAGAAGCTATCTTGTACAAGTCTATCTTAACTAACTAGTCACACATACCTGACATGCAAGTATATTGGCCCTACGATAAAACCTCAACTATAGCAAATCAAAGTATATGCTTCCAGCTTCACCAGACCACCAACTCATACTCAAGTCGTAGAGTACTAGTCCACGCTATAGCGGTAGTAATCTAGGTTTCTATCATATAGTACTTTTTAGAAACCACTACTGCAGGTCATGTTCTACGTATTCGAAATACGCTTATGTCATGAAGTGAGTGGACTACTCACTGGCTAAAGGTAAGCCATTCCCTATTCGGAATTCATAACATAATAACCTAAACATGATGAGGTTCCCAGTCTCATTAATAGGTTAAGAACAAATATTTATGTGTTAAATAACCCGTGATCCATACCTTACTGTGAAAGACCACCATTTATATGGACCACTTACTTAAACACAATGGGTCATTTCCAAATATGATTGTACACAAATAAAATTGTAAATTCACAAACAATTTCTGAAAATAAATTTTTCATTAAAAATTTCGATATTTACATCAGAAACCTAGTCTAAGAGGGCATATTTTCCAACAATATAAGCATATACAAGGTTCATACATAAAGTTCACAAACCCTACATTTTGATCCAAAATCGAGACATGAAAATCATGTTTTCATGTTAAAATTAATATCAACGTAATCATCATTCACCCAACAACAACTTTAATTCTAGCAATGTGAGCTTTTACTATGTATATAAGGCTATTTGAAGTGATTTGCTCCAAGAACTTCTCAAAACTCACACACAACGCCAAGAACACACACTAACCTTTTTCTCTCTCTTATTTAATCTCCTTTTCTCTTGTTTTTCTTTCTTCATAGCTGCCAAAGTTCAAGCTATATAATAGCCTCTTCTCACCGCCATTCAGCATCAAATCTTGGCCATTCATCTCTTATTTCTATCAATTGTGTGGTGGTTATACTTAGGTGTGTTCCAATGAAAAATTTACACACCAACCACCTATTTTTCCTCGTCAAAATTTTCCCACCATTTCTCCTATATGGCTGCTGGTTTCTTATCCAATTCTCAGCCATTCAATCACCTTCTCATGGTCTATATATTGGCCAATCATATTGCACAAAACCTTAATAAAAAAGGGCCCACAAGTGATGTGTTTGAAACACAAAAATACACACCATTCTTTATTTATTTTGTAATTCTTTAATTCCATGAATCTTGCATGAATCCTTCATGTAACCTCTCCTAAATTGACATATGTCCATGCGCTACCTATCACAAAACACCACACGCACCGTTTGTAACTGTGATTTTTTTATTTTCTTCAGAAATAACTAAAATCGAGTCCGAAACGAAAAAATATTTTATTTCACCACTCAAATCCAAAAATCCTGGTGAATCTAGTACTAACGCTTAAATTCTTCAATTCCTTCTCTATTGCATCAAATTCACGATCAAAGTCGCGGGCATTCTCAAAATGACAAAAATGCCCCCGATACACTAGATAGCATAATTCACACCAAAACGTGTGTTTCATCGCACTGATCAATTTCTCTTTTTAGAGTACCCTCAAATTCTTATTTTATTAACAATAATAGCCTTCTAAAGATTTAGGATACGGGTAAAACAAATTCAATAATTATATCCCGGTCCCGACAAAATATTATTATACGAAAATATTCGTCTCATTACACCGATCATCTTTTGTTCTGGTCATTGATATAAATTCTCATCCTATTACAAGTAGTAGCCAATCGAAGATAAAAATGTGGGGTGTTACACTTATGGTCGCATACAAAACATAAGTGAACCACGTGTGGAAGGCAGATTGGAACAACGTGTCCTTTATGGTACTTTACTTGAATGACATTCTACTCTTTGAGAATAATGTAGGGACATTGTCATTTCTTAAGGTTTGTCTATCAAACCAATTTAGCATTAAAGATATAAGAGAAGCTAGCTACATTCTTGGTATAAAGCTTCTTAGATATAGGAAGGAAAGAATATTAGGCTTATCCTAATCTACTAATATTGACAAGATATTAGCTAAATTTAGCACGGATCAGTAAAAAGGGGTAATGATATCCTTTAAGTGTAGATTAACCTTATCTTCCAAGTAGGGTCCTAAGATACAAGAAGAAAATGAAATGATGAGTATGATTCCCTATATTTTAGTATGGGAAACCTAATATATGCTATATTTTGTATTAGGCTAGATATCTGCTTTACTGTAGGCATGGTTAGTAGATATCACTCAAAACAAGGAGAAGCATATTGGTAAGCTATAAAGTATATTCCCAAGTATCTGAAAGGGACAAGAGATTATATACTAGTTTATAGAGTTGATGAACTAGTTCTTATCAGCTACACTGACTTAGACTTCTAGGCAGATAAAGATAAAGAAAAATCTACTAGTGGATATGTTTTCACTTTATCTAGAGGCACACTTTCATAGAAGAGTGTTAAGTAATCTTGCATTGCTAATTCCACTATGGAGCTTCTAAGACTTCTAAGGAAGCAGTTTGACTTCGAAAGTTCCTAATAGAACTTTGGATAGGCCTATGATTATCATATATTATGATAATTTTGGAGCTATGTTAGAATATAAATACTAATGAACCATAGGAATGGTAAGAATATTAAAAGAAAGTATCACCTTATTTGAGAATTCATCAAAAAATAAGAGATAGTGTTGATCCGATTTCCTCCACAAATAATCTGATAGATCCCTGTACCAAGCATTTGATGAAAAAAAGACTTCAAAGATATCTAAACTATGAAACCCCACCAAACGCCAACCTTAGAGTAAGGGGGTCGGGATGCATATCATATTATTTTGCATGAATATATATATTTTTTGAATGATTTTATGTGCTTTAGAATTATGATTTATATGCTAAAAGGCTTAGTTATGCTTATTGAGTAGGAGGGGTAAAATGGTAATTTTACTTGAAGTCAAAATAGGAAGATAGCTTGAGGATTGCATAGGAAGAATATTTGAGAGAGAAAATAAGAACAAGAGTTGTTGTGGTTTAGTGGTTAGAGCTTTGCAATTAATCTATAAGGTCATGAGTTCAAATCCCATCATTTAAGTTTTATCATGATTATTTTGATTTAAGGTTAGATTGTCGTCTCTTGCATTCCATAAGTAAAAAATAGGAGTGTTGTCCTAGGCGAGACATGAAGGGAATGTCCTAATCCTATTCTTATGTCCTAAAAAGAATTCTTGAGGGATTCATATCCTTTTATTCCCTAGCTTACCCTAAACTCTTTACCAATTGTTCAAAATTTATCCAAATCTATGTTTTTAATTCTAGAAAATTCAAGAAGGATTCCTGGCCTTTGAAATTTCATAAATGATTCTTAGAGGTTGGAGATTGGACTGAAAATAGGGAAGTAGTTAAGGAAGGTTCCCAAGAGAAATTAATCTCCATGGTTGAGCCTTCAAACTCCACTCCATAGTATTCATATCCTCCATGAAAAGAATCTGAAAATTTTCTAGATTCTTGAGCAGCCTAGTCTTCAAAAATCTTAGCCATCTTCCTTACTCAATTGCTGCAAGAAAAATGACCAATTTATTTAGCTTTGAGACTGAAATTATTTTGCAAAAACTGGACTGCACAAAGCTGTGCAAACCAAAAAAAAATTCTGGACAGTTTCGATGCATGGTAGTTGGAAATCAAAGTTGTTTCTACTGCCTTCAAACTAGTAAATTACCTCTGCTTTTCCTCCATAAAGAAAGCTGAGAACCAGCCTAAAAGGGCCCTCAAACACCTCTCAAAACCCTTTACAAATCGGATAGAATATTGCAGAAAAAACTGCACAGAAAATTCTGCAACCATTCGAACCACAACCAGAAAAATTCCAGCCTTGTTCTCTTAAGCCTTGTCCGAAAACCACCCTCAAATTTCTGTAAGTTAATCCTTGTTCAGCCATAAACTGAACACCATTACCCCCCCCCCCCCCTTCCAATCAAACTTCCATTTGAAGTTCAAAAATTCCAGCATTTGCTCCATGAAAACACCCTTGGATTAGGCCTCATAACCAAAGATTCTTCTACCATTAAACTCAGGAATTTGGCCAGCCTTATAGCTCCCTCAACCCTCATTCATTTCAGTAAATCTCAGCAGACCAGTCGGCCATTTGCTGCTCCAAGAAACCTCCCTTAATCAAACACCATTAACATATCTTCCACCTCAAAACACTCCTTAAATTTCTCCATTTGAATTTCAAACAACCAGATTTTTCTCTTTCTCCCTAAACTAAAAACCAAATCCCTGAACTCTCTCAATCCTTCGGCCAACCCTCTTCAAAAAATTCGTCCAGCATTCACCTCTAATCCTTTCCATTTTCACCAAGAACACACACTACATTTCTTCAAACCAAAGACCATTCTAAACACCTCCAATCCCTCTCAAAAACTCCAGAACACGCCTACATGCCCCCTAGAGTCCATTTCTGGAATTCATAACATCAAATCTCAAAAACAAAAATTTGCAATCGGATCAAAACTAAATTTTTCTTTGAAGTCTCAAGAACATCATCAAGGTAACCAAGAACAACTTTTGTTCATCTTCTTCCCTTCAACCCTTAACATGTTATAATAATGTTCTCTCTCTCTCTCTCTCTCTCTCTCTCTCTCTCTCTCTCTCAGCCGAAATGGTTGCTACAACCATAGCTATTTTCTTTCTCATCTCTTAGACAATTCAAGACCCTCAAGCACGTGGACCTTCTTAAATCTTCATTGAGATAATCATTCACCAAGTATTTCTCGTTCACCTTCTTTTTTATTCTGAATTCATGTCTCTTGGATGTTGTTAGAGAGAATAGAATATGATTAGGGATTGAGTATATGCATTTGTATGAAGGGGTTGAGATTGGATCATGAGAATGATAGATCATGATTAAGTTTTATGAAAATCTTTGAGAATCGATGTATGTTCATCATGTCTTAAGTGAGTATGAGTGTTTAAGCATGCTAGATGTTATGTCGCCTTTGGTGAATAGGATTTTTATGTTCTTATTTTTATTGAAGCCATGAGTATAATTATGTTTAGTAGGGATTTGGCCATGTGATAGTAGCTATGGATTTAAGTCTTTGTTCTTGAATAGAATAGTTTATTGATTGATGTTGGAGTATATGCTCATGAATCTTGTTAGCAATAGGAAAATTATGATCATGACCTTGTTGATCCTAGGCTATTTTGATTAGCAAATTTTATTACCCAAGCTAAAATTATTACTATGTTTTTCCTCCAAAGATTTCGAAATTCATAGGAAGTTTTCGAATTGGAGTACTAAATGAAATAGTGATATTTTATTAGCCAAATAAATGATATCTCCTATTAAAAAAATAATATATATATATATATATATATAATCTTTGATATAAATGAGTAAAATATTAATGACCTTGTGGACTATATATTCATAAATATTATTTATACTTATTAATCAAAATTTAATAAAAGTTATTTATTATTATTTTTAATGTGTATTGATTATTAATTAAGAGAGTAGTAATGATTTATTTTGCTACTTAAGAATTATCATTTACTAATATCAACTAGGACATAGGATTCTTCAGTAATTAAACCCTAGTTTATTTATTAATAACAACACTCAAGATTTATTATTTGAATCTATAAGTTATTGGTAATTATGTTACAAACCCTAGTTATTTTAACTTATCAAACTAGACTTATTTTATAAAAGCCTTTATCATCTAGGCTTAAAGCTTAGGACATTAAGGTTATGATTATAATTAGTTGAACTAGGATTATTTATATAAACGAATATAACTTGAGTATAACCTTATGACTTGTGTTTACCCCAGGAGGGGTTAGGTCAGCTTTGGAAGATTCTTGAGTTTGATCAAGCAAAGGATCAGGTAAGCCTCTACATAAACTTATTTGAAGACAAAAGGTTTCTATGGCATGCCAAACGCGAAGTGTATAGACACTCATTTTGTAAAGGCAATTAAGGACTGTTTTCTTTTTATTTCAGGCAAGCAAATCATTTGAAAACTTAAACAAGCAGTTTTGCAAATTCTAAAACTCTTTCTAAAACCCAACTTTTGCAAGAATTTTAGAAACCTTTAATTGCTATTTCTAAATAAAGTAATGTATTATTAGTTTTCTCCCAAGTGGGACAATCAATGTTGAGTACTCAATAAGGGTAGATTACTAGGACTAATTTTTGAAGGGTTAGGATAAGTCTCTCAGTAGGTAGCTACCTCTGAGGGGTGAGTCCTTCCCGGATAGGATGCTAGTCCAGTAGGTCATGCCGGTTCGAGCTAGCAAGTTCAGTCATGTGGACTGAGTATTTTTGGAGTGGACAACTGGTAAGTTTAGGTGTAGAGAATGAGGAGTATCTCACCCGGTAGGCCAATCACCTACCTTTTGTCAGTCTGCACAAAGTGTGGCATTTTGACCATTATATGGTCATGAGGCCCAACATGTGGTAACCCATGGCTTCCCATTTGAGTTGTATTTATTATGCACATGTATGGTTTGATGAGTAAAATGCCACACTTTATTTTTAACCTTATTTATTGCTTGCCAGCACTTTCTCTTTTACAATTTTTACAACTTGCATACATGAATTGTTTTACCTAAAACACTTAAAGCACACACGGGCTTACTGAGATTTTTTATCTCATCACCTTTTATGCCATGCTTTCAAGTCGATCCTGCTATGGAGATGAGTAGCTAGATTTATTGCCTGCTTTGAAGACTTTATGTTATTTATTTTAAGTGTTGTTTTGAGAGATGATAGTAATCAATTTATTTTGGATTTGTTCCTGAATTATTGGGTTGTAATAAGTTCAATTTTAAAGTATTGTCTTTATTTTCATTTGTGTGACCTAGTTATAAAGATCCCTTGTTATTTAGACGGGGTGACATCCTCGGCCCTGTTGGGCCTAGGTAGTGGGGTGTTACATAAACATTATAGGAGTAGGTATGTATGGACTATCATAGTCTCTTTAATGTAAGTGGGAGATTATTATAATATTTATCCAAAATAGACTATGTATTTCTATATTTTTGGAAGTAATAAATTATCTCATTCATTAATGATTGTTCATTTATATATTAAGGTCTAAGTATGTTAGTAAGTGATCTATGTGTTCGGATGTGAGTCACAGTAAGGTGCAAATCATGGGTTACTATCATACAAGTAAAAACGTTCTTAATCAATTGACACTTTATCAAGGTTTAGATTATTAAACTATGGTTTCTAAACAAGAAATTGTTTACCTTTAACAAGTAAATAGTCCTCTTACACTAATAATGTAAGAGTATTTGGAATATGTAGAACTGGACTATGTGATTGTAATCTTAATAAAAGCAGTATAATAAATTAAAATAATCTATTTTGCTACTGCTTGGACAAGTACCCTAAGACTTGAGTATAAGTTGGTGGTCTGGCAAAACTGAACTTGTGCACTTTGATATATAATTGATGAGGTCTTAATATAAGACCAATAGTCTTGTACATTGAGTGTATTATTCTAGTTAATTAAGAAAAAATTATAAAAGAGAGTTTCTATATTTTACTTAATGGAGATTATCACCCCCTTGTGATTGTTTAGAATAATTTAAATAATCTAAGGCCCTGGGAACATAACTTACTTTGTATACTTCTGGGTAGCTCCCTAAGATAAGTGTGTATATACTAGATGCCATGGATTATTGAGCTAGATATCAAAGGATTGTAGATATTATTGAAAAAGATGTTAGTACATTTTTTCTATCTCAAAATGGTAGAAACGTGTTTTTGTCATAATACCTGCAGGTTGAAGATAGTGTACTTGCAATATAATTCTTGGGGTTAATATTTCCATATGGTAATAAATGGAATATATACAATGATAAAATACAATTGTTTGTTAGCAAGGGTTAGGGGGATGGGATGCATATCATTTCATCATGTATAAAATATATCTTTTGAATGATTTTGTGTGCCTTATAATTGTGGTTTTTAGGTTATATGATTAATTTGTACTTGTTGAGTAGAAAGGATAAAAAGGTAATTTTGCTTAAGGTCAAAATAGGGAGATGTCTTGAGGTTGAGAAAAGAAGAATATTTAGTTGAGAAAATAAGAACAAGAGTTAGTGTGGTTAAGTGGTTGGAGCTTTGTGATTAATCTCTAAGGTCTTCAGATCAAATCCCTTTAACTGTACATTATTTTAAATTATCCTAACTATAATTTGAAATTTCTATTCTCGCATTCCTAGGATCAAGGGATGTTATCTAGGATAAGACACAATGGTATTAACTTCAACTATGTGATCTTTTCTTAAAGGAAATTTAAGAGAATTTTTATTTTCCACTATTTTAGCAAACAATGTCCAAGAATATTTGAATTTGAAATAATTATTTTTTTTCTTTCATTAATTTTCTTATTCATATTAGAAAATTTTATGGATTTGGAGTTTAATTAAATTTCATCTCTTAGACCTCCCTATGATTGAAAATTGAAGGGGAATAGGTTGGTTGATTTCTTTCAAGATCAAACTATCATGATTTAATTCTAAAGAACCATATTTTACTATTCTTATTTTGGTACAAAAATCTAGAAATATATTCCATCATTTCTTCTTGTTTAAACATCAAAATTTGCAGCAAGTAGTCTTTCTTTTCTTGCCATTAAAATAGCTTTTTGGGAGGACTTAAAGCTGGATTTTCGCAGCTATTGTGGCTTTCAATAAATCTGGAAATTTCCAGCAAAGAACAATTGCTCTTGGCCATAGCAATGTTCATCCAAGATCTTCTTCTTCTCTTCCTTCTTCTTTCGTTTTCTTCTTCTTGTTCTTTTTCTTCTTCAAGATTGATGGCTGTAAAATCACCATAAGAAGACCTTGAAACACTCCTAGTTTGTAGCTTCAAATCCTTTCAAATCTTCAACAAAAAAAAAAAAAAAAAAACTAAGCTAACAAACTATCCTAAAATTTTTGAACACTTGAAGCATTAAACCAGAATATTTTTTTCCAGCTTTCTTAGCTAAGATAAAAATCAGCTTCTCTCTTATTCCTTCACCATTTTCAGTTAACATGAGTTCCATAGCTGAACTCACTTTCTTCTTCATCAACCTTGGCCATTAGTGAGGGAAACGGAAATAGGGGGCATGCACGGTCACGGGAAAAAAATTCAAAGAAAAAAAACCCACGAGCCTTAAAGGCCACACGGAAGCATGAAGATCATACCTTTGTGCTCCTTAACCCTTCTAGGTTGAGTAAGAGCGGATTGAACGACTGGAATCACCTTGCTTTGTCCACTTGAAGAAGCTTCCGATTGAACACCCGCTAGCCTTCTACTCCGCCTTGTTTGTATGAACGCCAAGCTTTCCAGCTCTCGGGATATTCCTCTGCCTAACCTCTAGTCGATGAACACAATAGAGAAGAAGAATGGTCTCAAATCTCCTTGGTTCTCTTGCTATTGTTTAGCAAAGCTCCAAGGAGAACAAACAAGAAGAGGAAAGCAACGAGAGAGTCTGAGAGAGAGTAACGTGAGTTCTAGAGTGGCTAGGGAAAAATTAGGGTTTTTCTTTTTCCAGAGAGTTATTTATTAGTTAGCCAAATTTAGGTCTCTCAATATCTGATAAACATATCCCCGGGATATCATATTTCAAACACCCGGATGTTATCCCTGAGAATCAATTTGACTTAACCCTAAACTCCTCTTAACCATATCTGGAAAAAACCCTAAGGTCCAAGCTATTGGGCCAGAAAAATATTTATTATTTTTCTTGGACCCAAAAGGCCCAAATTAATAAACATTAATTATTTATTTCTTGGGCTTATATAAATAACCCAATAAATAATTAAGAAGCCCAAATGAACCATAATAATTAATCTTTAATTATTTATTTCTTGGGCCTATATAAATAACCCTTTAAATAATTAAATATTAATTATTTCCCCTAGTTTAAGCCTAGGTTAATTTCTTAGTTATTCATACTAGACCTAGGCCCTGAATAATTAATTAACCAATTAAACTAGATAATTAATTTCTCTCAACTCCTATTTTAATTTATTTATTTATTTTATTCCAGTCCAATAATAAATTAGACTTCCTGAATAAAATAAAATAAAATCCTCTTCATACGAGACCAATTCCTCAACCCAAAAGTAGTTAGGACTTACGGGATATCCTGAGGACCAAAAAGACACATCGTCTTGGCTGCTAAAATGACCAACATACCCCTGCTATATAAATAGCTGTATTTTTCATTTCAAATATTTCCTAATATCACCATAAGGAAATATTGACCCCAAGGACAATGTTGCATTCGCAAAGTCTCCGACCTACAGGTGAAATGACTAAAATACACCTCTACATATCGCCGTACATTTAGAGAGGAAGAAGTGTACTAACACCCCTCTAGATGACATCTACCATCCTTAGGCTTCTAGTCCAATGATCCACGACTTCCTCGAGTGTTTCTGCTTTCCAAGAGAGCTACCCTAAAGCAAACATCCGAGTCATGTTTCCCAGGGCCCTGGATATTTTAGACTATTCGGACAACCACAAGGGGCGATATAGTGCAGAAACTATCTTATACAAGTCTGTCTTAACTAACTAGTCACACATACCCAACATGCAAGTATATTGGCCCTACGATAGAACCTCAACTATAGCAAATCAAAGTATATGCTTCTAGCTTCGCTAGACCACCAACTCATACTCAAGTCGTAGAGTACTAGTCCACGCTGTAGCGGTAGTAGTCTAGGTTTCTATCATATAGTACATTTTAGAAACCACTACTACAGGTCATGTTCTACGTATTCAAAATACGCTTATGTCATGAAGTGAGTGGACTACTCGCTGGCTAAAGGTAAGCCATTCCCCATTTGGAATTCATAACATAATAACCTAAATATGATGAGGTTCCCAGTCTCATCAATAGGTTAACAACAAATGCTTATGTGTTAAATAACCTGTGATCCATACCTTACTGTGAAAGACCACCATTCACATGGATCACTTATTCAAACACAATGGGTCTGTTCCGAACGAAAATCGTGCACAAACAAAAAGTAAAGTCACAAAAAATTTCTGAAAATAAATTCTTTTATTAAAATATCCGATTTTACATCAGAAACCTAGTCTAAGAGGGCATACAATCCAACAATCTCCCACTTGCACTCTAAGACTAGGTAAGTCCATAGGTGCCCACCCCTATGACGTCTAAGTATCTCTTGAAGACTCTCTCAGCCAAAGGCTTAGTGAATGGGTCTTCTAGATTGTTTTCTGAGGCAATATGCTCCACCATGACTTCCCGTCTCTGGATGAAATCCCGGATCAGGTGGTACTTCCTGTCGATGTGTTTCCCCTTCTTGTGGTTCCGAGGTTCCTTAGATTGCGATACTGCTCCAGTGTTGTCGCAATACATCACAACCGGCCTGTCCATATGTGGTACGACTCCAAGTTCTGAAAGAAACTTCCAGAGCCAGACTGCTTCCTTGGATGCCTCCGAAGCAGCCACATACTCAGCTTCCATGGTTGAGTCAGCAATACAAGACTGCTTAATACTCCTCCATGAAATTGCTCTTCCAGACAAGGTGAAGACATAACCACTTGTTGATTTTCTCTCGTCCTTATCTGCCTGGAAGTCTGAGTTTGTGTATCCTGTAGGAACCAAATCATCAGCCCTGTAAACTAGCATATAATCTCTCGTTCCCTTGAGGTACTTGAGAATATGCTTTACAGCTTGCCAATGAACCTCCCCTGGGTTTGATTGATATCTGCTAACTAAGCCCACGACAAAGCAGATATCTGGTCTAGTACACAGCATGGCGTACATGAGACTTCCCACAGCCGAAGCGTAGGGAATCCTACTCATTCTGTCCTTTTCTTCTTGAGACTTAGGACAGTCCTTCGAAGAAATGACAACCCATGTCTGCAAGGGATTAGAGCTCCCATGCATGAGT
The DNA here is from genome assembly GCA_026120185.1 of Voacanga thouarsii. Classification (NCBI taxonomy): domain Eukaryota; kingdom Viridiplantae; phylum Streptophyta; class Magnoliopsida; order Gentianales; family Apocynaceae; genus Voacanga; species Voacanga thouarsii. The sequence goes on from JANUWF010002361.1 coordinate 242,629, forward strand.
CCACGCTGTACTTGGCCAACATCTTGTCAATGTATATCGCTTGGGATAACCCTAACATTCTCTGCTTCCTATTTCTAAGAAGCCTAATCCCGAGAATGTAGCTGGCTTCTTCCAAGTCCTTCATACTGAATTGACTAGACAACCAAACCTTTGTAGATGACAATGTCCCTACATCATTCCCAATGAGTAGAATGTCATCCACATACAGAACAAGAAAAATCACATTAATGCCTTCAAGTTTCCTGTACACGCATGGTTCATCTTCGTTTTGAATAAAACCATAAGACTTTACAGTCTCATCAAAATGAATGTTCCATGCTCTCGATGCCTGCTTAAGTCCATAAATGGACTTCTTAAGCTTGCAAACCATGTGTTCCTGGCCTTCAGCAATGAAGCCTTCCGGTTGAGACATATAGATGTCTTCGCTAAGATGGCCATTTAAAAATGCCGTCTTGACATCCATTTGCCATATCTCGTAGTCATAGTGACATGCGATGGCAAGGAGGATGTGGATGGATTTAAGCATGGCTACCGGGGAAAAGGTTTCCTCATAGTCGATACCTTCTTTCTGAGTATACCCTTTCACCACAAGCTTAGCTTTGAAGGTTTCCACCTTCCCATCCGCTCCCTTCTTTCTCTTGTATACCCACTTGCACCCAATGGGTTTTATCCCTTCAGGTGAAGCTACAAGATCCCAAACCTGATTGAGGTACATAGACTCAATCTCGGCTTTCATTGCTTCATGCCACAGATTTGCATCGGCATCAGCAATAGCCTCCTCGTATCTAGTGGGGTCTTGTTCCTGATGGTCGGAGACCAGCTTAAAAGCTTCTCCAGTCCATCTATCCGGAACCCTAGACACTCTTCCACTACGACGAGGCTCCATTTGCACAGGCTCTTGAGGCTGTGCCTCCTCTTATAGCATAGTCGAGTCAGAAGAAGTTGATTCTATAGATAACTTCTCCTCAAGTTCCAACCTCGTTGAACCTTTAGTGGAAGTACTTTGATCATCTTCCAAGTATCTAGCATTGGTACTGACTAGTACTTTCTGCTCCTTAGGATAATAAAAGTAACCTCCTTTTGTCCCTTTTGGATACCCAATAAAATAGCATAATTCTGATCTTGGTTCCAACTTGTCTCCCTTGATCAGTACATAAGCTGGACAACCCCAAATCCTGAGATGATTCAGACTTGGCTTATGCCCAGTCCACATCTCATAGGGAGTCTTAGGTACTGACTTGGAAGGCACCAAGTTCAGAATATATGCTGCTGTCTCCAGGGCATATCCCCAAAAGGACACTGGAAGAGTAGCTTGAGACATCATGCTTCGGACCATTTCCATCAACGTCCTGTTCCTTCTCTCAGCTACTCCGTTCTGCTGGGGTGTTCCCGGCACAGAGAGCTGGGATACTATCCCATGATGTACCATATAATCCTTGAATTCATTTAGGAGGTACTCTCCACCACGATCCGATCGTAAGGTTTTGATTAATTTACCTGTCCGACGCTCCACTTCAGCCTTAAACTCCTTGAACTTGTCAAAAGAGTCAGACTTGCGTCTCATCAGGTAAATGTAACCATACCTTGTACAATCATCCGTGAACATGATGAAGTACTCAAAACCTCCCCTAGCTGGTGTAGACAATGGACTACACACATCAGTGTGAACAAGACTCAACACCTCCTTGGCTCTATCTGCCTTTGGTGTAAATGACCTCTTGGTCATCTTTCCCATCAGGCAGGATTCACACTGAGGCCAACTTTCCAATCTCAATGAGCCCAAAGGCCTATCATGGATTAGCCTCTGAATCCTGGTTGAGTTAATATGACTCAACCTTAGATGCCAAAGGTATGAATCATTGATATTGGTCTTTCTCTTCTTAGTTAAAGGTTCAGACTGAGCATTATTTGATTGGTTGTTAATAGGGTTTAAAAAGAATAGATTTCCATACATGTGCCCAGTACATAAAATTTCTCCATCTCTACTGATAGAAATACCAGAATGGAAAGATACAGAATATCCTTGATTAATAAGTTTTGCAACTAAAATCAAATTCTGACGAAAACCAGGTACATATAAAATGTCTTTTAAAACCACTATCTTATTAGAATAAAAAATAAGATCCAACTCTCCCACTGCAAGGGCCCAGACTTGTGCTCCATTACCCACTCGAAGCCTATGTTCGCCCTTCTTAAGTCTTCTTATCTTCCTAAACCCCTGCAAGGAGTTACAGATATGATCAGTGGCTCCTGAATCAACAATCCAAGTGAAAGTTGATCCTACCATTGATATGGACTCTAGATAGTAAACATTACCTGTGGGGTTTTTCTTGGCCTGAAGATTTGGACACTCTTTTTTCTAGTGTCCCTTCTTCCCACACTTGAAGCACTTACCCTTTAGTTTGTCCTTGGGCTGGTTCTTGGGCTGGGCTGCTGCATTGCCCTTCTTCCTCTTGAACTTTCTAGGTTTAGGCCCAGTTTTTGAAGAAGAAGCCCTAGCAATCATGGCCTTAGACTGCGGCTTCATGACCTTCTCCGCCATCTAGAGCTCCTTCATCAGTTCAGTTAAACTCATGTTCAACTTATTCATGTTATAGTTTAACTTGAACTGAGTGAAAGAGCCCAGTAGAGATTCGAGAACCATGTCCACTTGGCTCTCGGGGTCAATGACAGCCTCTAAGATTTCCGCCTCCTCGAAAGAAGCAATCATCTTGAGCATATGCTTTCGGACTGATGCTCCCTCAGCCATCTTAGTGTTCACAATAGTTCGAAGAGCCTCCTGCCTTGTGGGCCGGCTCTTGTCTGCGAACATCGTAGCCAATGATTGACTAATGTCATATGCAGAAGCCATGTGCTCGTGTTTTGACTGGAGCACATTAGACATGGAAGCTAACATATAGCAACGTGCCATTTCGTCAGCTTTCTTCCATGCCTTTTTAGCCTCTCGCTCTTCAGCGATGGAACCTTCCCCGATAACAGGGCAAGTCTCGTAAAGGACATACTTATACTTCTCAGCTGTGAGTATTATGTCCAAGTTCCTTTTCCAGTCCACATAGTTTGCACCCGTTAACTTATTCTCCCTGAGAATAATGGCCAATGGACTAAAAGAACCTCCCACCATTTATGAAAATCGAAAATAAAAGAAAGAATTTAGTTTGTGAAAACAAAATAAAATTTGTGCACTGAAAATAATTTGGCTCTTAGGAAAAACTGACATAGCTTCTTGGGAAGATTAACAGTTTCCTAAGCTAAGTGTATTAACCACCACAAATTAATTTCCCTTTTAGGTAATGGTCTAGAGAATAATTCCATCGTGGGATGGCCGTTTCCTCTCATTTCCTATGGACATACCTCGCACTATAACCTCCAACGTGGGCTAGCCGATCATAGTACGTGCCCTGGGTTATTAATTACATCCTCCAATTTGATCCAGATCCTTATGGTATCCCCATCCTATATGGGTTCACTCCCAGGGTGACGCAAGGGGATCCACGATCTCTAATGAGGACCGTGATGGAAGCCGTGGGGCCGTTGGAACCCCTCTCCTACTTAGTCTTTTAAAATAAAGGTTTTTTGAAAAATATCCTTTTGAAATTTCCATTAAGTCTTTCTTAACTCAAAAATAAAATATCTAAGTCCAATAAAATCTCTATGTCAAGGCTTATATCCTTTGAGAGATTTTCTCCATGGACTAATTTTATTTAAGTTAAAACTTAATGATTTCAAAAATTTCCAATTAAAACTTTCTAGAGACTTTGGTATCAAGTTTATTTGACAAAATCATTTTTCTAGTCCAAAACAAAACAAAATGGCTCTCCATTTTAATTTACCAGAATATCTAAATCCAATATATTTTCTATGTCAAGGATTAAATCCTTTGAGAAAATATTCAAGGATTAATTTTTGTACGAATTAAAAAAACCGTGTAATTTTTGAAGAAAAATATTTTTCTTGTCAAAACAAAAAGTTCCCAAAGACTTTGGTCTTTGAGAAAAACGCACATAGGTACATAAAAAATAGCATGCTCAAAACAGTAAACGTTTTCATGCTTTTCTATTTTTTTAAACCTAAGGGCCCAAATAATAGAATTAAACACATTAATTAATTAATTAATTATCTTGTTTAATCCTAAAATCCCTTACTAATATTTTTCATGCAAATATATTCCAATAATATAAATATTGCAAAAATATTAACTTCGCCTGGTATGGGACCCAAAACGAAAAAGGAAAAAAAATTAAAAAAATTGTAATAAAAACGCTGGCGGTCCACTGCACCCGCCGCACCGGATCTGCCCCCGCACGGCCTGCTGTCCACCGCAGCCGCGATGCACCGCGCCGCACCGGATCGCACCCTAGCCACGACCCGTGGACTTCACCCGCGACCCGCGCCCGCTTCACCTCTGCACACGACCCGCGAACTCGCCCGGATACTCGTCGCTCGACCCGCGCACGATTGCAATTTGCAATTGCAATTTCATGCAATCGACGCAATTGGCTCCCAATTCTCCCAGCGGCTCGGCTCATCACCGCCCAGCTCCTCTCACCAAACAGCTATGGCTGGCAAGGAGGCTCGGCTCGGCTCGTGCGGCTTAGGAACAGTATCGTCTTCTTCGATTTTCCACTATCCGCGAGCGAAATTGCAGAACCTTCCTTTTTCAATTTCTTTCTTATTTCTTTGACTTCTTTGGACATTTTTACTTACAAAAAACATCTAAAACAAAAACATAACCGCCTATACCCATTAAAATTGGGTCTACATGATTAAACCATTAAAACCAAAAATTTTACAGTGGCCTCCTATGCTTCAACGATGCAGCTTACATCAAGCCTATCCCATACCAAAACAGCGAAGGTTCACAAGTATAATCATCTTCTCCATTTTTATTAACTACCATGCTCCCTATATTGATCAAAAAACCAGTGGCTCTGATACCATATTGAGGCAAACGGAAACAGGGGGCATGCATGATCACGGGAAAAAAAATTCAGAGAAAAAAAACCTGTGAGCCTTAAAGGCCACACAGAAGCATAAAGATCATACATTTGCACTCCTTAACCCTTCTAGGTTGAGTAAGAATGGATTGAACGACTGGAATCGCCTCGCTTTGTCCACTTGAAGAAGCTTCCGGTTGAACACCCGCTAGCCTTCTACTCCGCCTTGTTTGCATGAACGCCTAGCTTTCCAGCTCTCGAGATATTCCTCTGTCTAACCTCTAGTCGGTGAACACAACAGAGAAGAAGAATGGTCTCAAATCTCCTTGGTTCTCTTGCTATTGGTTAGCAAAGCTCCAAGGAGAACAAACAAGAAGAGGAAAGCAACGAGAGAGTCTGAGAGAGAGTAACGTGAGTTCTAGAGTGGCTAGGGAAAAATTAGGGTTTTTCTTTTCCCAGAGAGTTATTTATTAGTTAGCCAAAATTAGGTCTCTCAATATCCGATAAACATATCCCCGGGATATCATATTTCAAACACCCGGATGTTATCCCTGAGAATCAATTTGACTTAACCCTAAACTCCTCTTAACCGTATCTGGAAAAAACCCTAAGGTCCAAGCTATTGGGCCAGAAAAATATTTATTATTTTTCTTGGACCCAAAAGGCCCAAAATAATAAACATTAATTATTTATTTCTTGAGCTTATATAAACAACCCAATAAATAATTAAGAAGCCCAAATGAACCATAATAATTATTCTTTAATTATTTATTTCTTGGGCCTATATAAATAACCCTTTAAAGAATTAAATATTAATTATTTCCCCTAGTTTAAGCCCAAGTTAATTTCTTAATAATTCATACTGGACCTAGGCCCTGAATAATTAATTAACCAATTAAACTAGATAATTTATTTCTCTCAACTCCTATTTTAATTTATTTATTTATTTTATTCCAGTCTAATAATAAATTAGACTTCCTGAATAAAATAAAATAAAATAAAATCCTCTTCATACGAGACCAATTCCTCAACCCAAAAGTAGTTAGGACTTACGGGATATCCCGAGGACCAAAAAGACACATCGCATTGGCTGCTAAAATGACCAAAATACCCCTGCTATATAAATAGCTGTATTTTGCATTTTAAATATTTCCTAATATCACCATAAGGAAATATTGACCCCAAGGACAATGCTGCATTCGCAAAGTCTTCGACCTACAGGTGAAATGACTAAAATACCCCTCTACACATCGCCGTACATTTAGAGAGGAAGAAGTGTACTAACACCCCTCTAAAAGACATTTACCATCCTTAGGCTTCTAGTCCAATGATCCACGACTTCCTGGAGTGTTTCCGCTTTCCAAGGGAGCTATCCTAAAGCAAACATCTAAGTCATGTTTCCCAGGGTCCTGGACATTTTAGACTATTCGGACAACCACAAGGGGCGATATAGTGCAGAAACTATCTTGTATAAGTCTGTCTTAACTAACTAGTCACACATACCCAACATGCAAGTATATTGGCCCTACGATAGAACCTCAACTATAGCAAATCAAAGTATATGCTTCTAGCTTCGCTAGACCACCAACTCATACTCAAGTCGTAGAGTACTAGTCCACGTTGTAGCGATAGTAGTCTAGGTTTCTATTATATAGTACATTTTAGAAACTACTACTACAGGTCAAGTTCTACGTATTCGAAATACGCTTATGTCATGAAATGAGTGGACTACTCACTGGCTAAAGGTAAGCCATTCCCCATTTGGAATTCATAACATAATAACCTAAACATGATGAAGTTCTCAATCTCATTAATAGGTTAAGAACAAATGTTTATGTGTTAAATAACCCGTGATCCATACCATACTATGAAAGACCACCGTTCACATGGATCACTTATTTAAACACAATGGGTCTGTTCCAAACGAAAATAGTGAACAAACAAAAAGTAAATTCACAAACAATTTCTGAAAATAAATTCTTTTATTAAAATATTTGATTTTACATCAAAAACCTAATCTAAGAGGGCATACAATCCAACAATTAGAATACCATTGGAGCACCTCAAAACACTCATAAATTCACTCCATTCAAAATGATTTAAACTTCAAATTTAAAATCGGATTTTTTCTCCCTAAAATCCTCACAAACCTAAGCTAGTTAACCAGAATTTTATTTCCTCTTGCATAGTTAATTTCAACCAGCTTAGGGTCTTGTTTCACTATTCATTTCATTCGATAACTCAACCAAGATTAGTGAATCTCCATTGACGGAATAGAGACCTTCAAAGAAGAAACCACAATGAACAAATCTTCCACCTCAAACTACTCCACATTTCTCTCCTTTTGAATTTTGAACTAGCTCTAGCTTTGCTTTCCCTAGCATAACCGAAACTCTCCCCTCTCTAGCAAGCCATTCAGCCACCCTAAACCAAGAACACTCTCACTTTTCTCTCAAACTCTCTCTTGGGTTCTCAAGAACACCAAGAATACTAAGAACACACACCACACATCTTCAAGCTTAAACCACTCCTAAACAACTCCAATCACTCCCAAAATCTCTGGATCATCAATACTCAACCTTTATTCTTCATTGCTACACTTTATAACACCAAAACACACAAAGTTGAACTTTCAAACGGATCAAACCATCCTTTTTTTGTTGAAGGTTCGAAGAACACCAAAAAGGTAAAATAAAAACAATGTTCTTGTTCTTGTTCTTTTATTCAACTTCTATTTTCCTCTTCTATTCTCATTCATTCCTCTCTCACTCTCTCCCTCTCTCTTGACCGAAACATTGATGATCAACCATAAACTCTTTTCGGATCACAAAAGGCCATCAAGCAGTCAAAGATCTTCACTAAGCAAGAAGAATCCTTCATCAAACGAGCATCAATCAAGTATTTCCTTCTCAATCTTCTCTTTAATTCTAGAAATCAAGACTCTTAGATGTTGATAGGTTGATTGAATAAAGTAGGGGTAGAGGTTATGCATTTGGGTGAAGGGAATAGATTTAAGACATGAGATTTGGAGCGAAAGTTGTGCCTTTTGGATTTTGTTTTAGAATAACTACATGTTCATTGTGATTAAGAGCTTTATGGATGTTTTGATGCATGTTAGACATTATGGCACCATTTTTTATTAGGCCTTCATGATATTATTTTTCAATAAAGCTATAGATAATATTATGCCTAGTATAATATATTCCATGTTGTAGTATATGTTAATTCAAGTCTATGTTATTAGATAGATTAACATGTTATTTATTATATCCTTGTATATATGAATATGTTCATGGATCTTCTCTGGCAATAAAAAAATTATTGTAAGAACTATTTTTATTATTTTTAGAATTATTCTTACTGTCATTATTATTATTAATTTAATTAATACTATTATTTAATTTAATCTACAAAATTCGAAAAACAATATGTAGATTCGAAATAGAAGGTTATTTAAAATATTATTATTTTATTAGTAAAATAAATAAAATATTTTTATTAAATTTAAATAATATAATATTGGAATTAATTAATATCAAATGACTTTTTTAAATCATATTATTATTATTACTAGTTAGCCTTACTAAAACTTTTATCCGCACTCATAAATATTATTTATTTATTATTAGTTTTAGTTTTAATTTGTTATTTATTAGTTATTAATTAAAATTAAGTATAATTTATTTATTATTAATTTTATTTGTTAATTTATTGTTTATTAATTAAAGTTAAGTATAATTTATTATTTATATTGGTACTCTTTAAATATTATTGATTATCAACATTATTTAGAATTTATTATTCCTTATTATTTATTACAAATTTTATTTATTATCAATATTACTCATTATATATTATTTGGTAATAAATTTTCAAAACTATGATTTACAATTTATTTATTTTTAACACCTATTTATTTTAATTCATTAAGCTAATTTAATTTTATAAAATACTTTATCAACTAGTATTAAAGCCTAAGGCATTGCTCTTATGGTTAGAGATTGTTGTTGCTAGTTGACCTATGAATTATTTATTTAAGGTAAGTATTGTCTGGATGTTTGTCTTATACCCTGTATTTACCCTAGGCGGGGTTAGGTTGCCTTGAACTATCATGGAAGGCTATTGTATCAAAGAAAAGCAAAAGATCAGGTAAGTCCTTGCATAAAGATGTTTGTGAACAAATGTTTTTCTGCAAGTCGAATGCACTGATTGTCGTGGAAGATGTACCTTGAAATGCAATTATGGACAATATATTCCTTCTTCTAAAATAAAATAATTTTTGTTAAGCAAACAATTTTTTGAGCAAAACAATAAATTTACCTTAAACAATATTTTACCTGAAGTTGTTTGAAAACCATAATTGCTACTTCAAAGAAAACTCTTCATTGATTTTACATTTTTCAAGTGGAAAAAGCATCATGTTGAGTACTCAACAAGGGTAGACTACTAGGACTAGTCTTTGAAGGGTTGGGTAACTCTCTTAGTTGGAGGCCACCTTTGAGGGGTGAACCCTGCCTAGACAAGACAACGGTTCTTGTTGGTCTGGCCGGTCCGAGCTAGCAGTGCAGTTTAGGTGGACTGTTTATGTCAGGAGTGGACACCCGGTATGTTTAGGTGTAGAGATGGAGAAATATCTCACCCAGTGGTTCGTACACCCACTTTGTATCAAAATGCACAAAGTGTGGCATCCTAATCATTTTCTTGTCATGATGCACAAAGTGTGGAATCCTGACCGTTCTCTTGACATGGTGCATAAAGTGTGGTGTGCCATGTCCATTCATGATGCATGACTTCATAGTCAACTTTATTCTAGCGGTTATTTCTTTTTAAGTTGAGCATTTTTACTTTACAACTGCTGATGAAACACTACTCTATGTTCAAAGATAAATTTTTAGACTTGCGGACCTTTTATTATGGCTTGTTCAAAACTTTCATACATGAACTATTTTTCCTGAAATACCATGAGAACACACAGGACTTATTGAGAAATATTTCTCACTCTTTTATATCACATCTTTGGGTCGATCCTGCTTGGGAAGTCGATTTGCTTATGCTGCCATAAGCTTGGAAGATTTATCCTGATGTATTAATTTGTTAGAGATTTTATTTACTATCTATTTGTTTCAAGACTTGTAAAAGTATTGTTTTGGGATTTTAATAAGTTTGTTATTAAGTTATTTCCTTCTATATTTTCTATTATCTAGTTATAAAGACCCCTTGTCCTAAGGACAGGGCGACATCCCCGCCCCTTTTGGGGTACGTAGGTAGCGGGGTGTTACATAACCTTAGTAATTTATTTATTGTGTAGGCTTGGTGGATAAAATTAATATTTGAAGAATTATTCTAAGAGTCCAATAATTATTTATTTGGGTTAGAATAATATATTAGGCTAATTTAATTAAGTCGGTTTATTAATTAATTATCTCAGGTAATTTTATATTTAACCCAAGTGGATCAATATAATTAATAAGACAGTTATTTCATTAGTCTTAGGCTGATTAAGAAAAACTTTGGCCCACCAGGGTTGAGTGAGATGACTACTAGTTTTAGGAAACCAGGGTAGCTGCCTCACCTCTTACAAAAAAAAAAAAAAAAAAAAAGGCAGTGGCTTGGTTGAGTGAGGATAGCCTATTGTTTTTGGTATTATGTGTGTGTACATGTGCCTTGTTCATGTAATAGAAAGACCATAAACAGTTTCAACAACTGCCACTCTTATTCTCTATTTTTCCTTAATTCCTCTTAATAGTTAGGTTTCCCTATTCTTCCTGTTTTCTTCATCCTAGTTATTCTTATCAATAATATGTCCACAAATGGTTTAGAGAATACTATACAAGATTGAAAGTTAGCAATCTTGGTGCATGTTTAATGCAAAGGAATCGATGCTTAGCCAACATTCTTGCAAAACAAGTGTTCGTGATAATCAAGAACCTCCAGTTGTTCAATCTAAGTGCCATAAAAGTAAGTATTCCTAGGTTATTGAAGGGAAAAAATTTTAACTTACATGTTTCTGCTACGTAATTTATTTTCCTACGATCCTTCAAAGAAAACCCCTATTTTCAGTTATGGATGTTTTTCTCTAATTTTCTTCCATTTTTTGAGATTTGTTATGAACTCTAAGGCCTTAAACTTGTCGTAAGGTCTCTTTTAACTAGTACTAGGGCTTGGTATGTGTAAATACTCATTATTCTTAACAACATAAAACAATCCACTTGAATATTCAAAATATTAAGAGACTTGCAAGGTTGTTCCCCATGTTCCTCCTATTTTCAAGACTTTGCTAAGGGATTAGTCCACCTTTGTTTATGTCTTAAAATCTCAAAGAATAATCTAATTAGTTTCTCTAGATTATCTTTAGTTGCTTGTTCTTCTATGGTTTTCTCTAAAATTCTAATTGGTTACCTATAACCTCATATCCCTCTTATTCTTATATTCTTATTGATTTACGGGTATATATGTGTTGTTATAGTATATCCAACCTACTAAATTAAGGGTCTTTGAAGCTTAGTTCTTCCACAAATATTAATTTATGAGAACAATAAATCTTCGTAACCAATTTCATTCTCTATTTTTACTGTTTTGAGTTCTCTCGACTTGTTATTGTCTGAGTTATTTTTTGCCAGTATTTTTTGCAAGAATTCCACCCTCACTCTCACATCATTCTATCATATAGGCCATTGAGATTTTAGGAGTGCACAAGTCTCGATAAAATAGATTTAACTCAGTCAAGACATTCCATATAGACATTGGAAAAAATTCTCTCAACATGATTAAAAGTAACCTCTCCATAAAAATATGGCAATCATGACTCTTCATTCTGATCATTTTCAACTCTTTCATATCAACACGCTGGCTTAAGTTAGTGGCATATCTATCCGGTAAACATAAATCCTTCATGCACTCAAACAAAATATTTTTTTTTGCTCTGAAGTCAGGGAATACTTGGCCTTCAGAATACTTAATTTCCTTCTATAATTCTACTTACATGTAAATCCAGTCTATCACAATATGCTTCAATATCCCAGCGGACCTTTAAATTGTCCTATGATTTTTCCTTAACATCTATTACATCGTTGAATATATTATCAAATACATTCTTCTCATTATGTATCACATTTGTATTGTGGCATATCATACTAGTTTGCCAATAGGTAAATCGTAACATACACTCCTATTCATCCAATTGTGATATACTCCTCTATCATCATCTTTACTTAGTTCAGTTGATGTATTGTTATCTTTAGAAGATGACAAATTCTATTCCGTATCCCATCTCTTAAGGCTCATAGTATTAGTTGAGATGTCTTGTGTCATTTATCCTTTCTAAATGATTATGTGTCCCTTCTATACAAGTGGTCTAATGGTACAAAACATTAATGACAATCAAACTAGGAATACTTGCAACTATTTTTCAGTTGGAAGGACTTTATATGCTCTATGCAGTATAGGCATGCTAATCTTCTACTTGTGCTCCACTCAATTAACATATCATATGTTGGAAAGTTACTAATAGTTCATAGAAGTACTACTTGCATTTAAAAGTTCTACTTTCTTGAAATATCATATGTTGGAACTCCAGTGGACCACAACTGCTTCAATTCATCTACAATGGTTGAAGATAGATATCAATTTTATATTTCAAATTCTTTGGATGGGGAAAATTATTGCCAATTACATTAGATGATCTTTCATGCACATCCATGATGGCAAGTTATAAGGAGTTACATTGATAGGCTAACTAGAGTATTGTTTTTCTAGTATTCCAAATAGTGGAAAACCATTTATGTACCGTCTAAGATCTACATTTCATTCCTTTTAGTCAAACTCAGGATAACTACAATCAAAGTGCTTTTAAGCTTCCCCATCACATGGATGGCTTATCAACCCCTCCTCTAATTTGCTCTCAGCATGCTATCCCATATGTTTAATAGTTGGGTTAGAAGTATAAAATCTTTGCAATGTCAGGGCTAAAGGGAAGTAGTTTAAAGCAATGTCCTTCTACTATTTTTTTCTTCCGAATTTTCTTCTTCAATATATACCGAGTATGACTACAAAACTTGCAATCCATTCTTGTTGCACCATTCGTCCAATAAAACATTCATCGGTTAGCACCCACATCTATCTTTTAGATCAGCAAACCAAGCCCAGATACCATCTTCTTTGTTTGGTAAAATTTATCAGGAAGTTTGTTATTACTTGGTAACACACATTCATCAATGGCAACACCTAATTAATGCTTTTTTTTTTGAAATATTATTCTTGAATTTAATGTTTAACAATCGAGAAACTACTGATAATAGGGAGTGATTCATGCACCTATCATATAATATGGCATCCGTAGCTATTAACATGTCATAAAAACATCGTGCCTTACCATTAGAAGGGTCCTCCCTAATTCCTAAAGTCGATGGAAGCTCCGATCAAATTTAGGGCTTACTGCGTCTAAAATCATTCTTGAAAATGATTACTAGGTTCTATTATTGTACTAGCCATATTTAAAGTAGAGACATATGGCCTGGGAGTTAAAAATTCACTATAACTATCCATCAATAATAGTTTTGAACAAATCCTTGTACAAGTGCATCACAACTTCATTAAATGAATAGTTATTATTATTTTTTTTTTCTTATACTTCAAATATGGAGATCGTAGATGCACTGTGATAAGGGCTAAAATTATCACTATTTTTCTAGTTATTTGAAGCTAATTTGAGATACTTTTGATGTAATAACAAGACATATTCCTTTCTATTTGACGTTTTGCTTGTGGATAATGTTTTTGATGATATACAGAATTGAGTTGATTTCAAGCAAAAAGTACAAATTTCCAGCTTGCACCAGGCACCAGGTCCAATCTAGAAAACTAGAGAAAACAAAGCAATGTTCAGGGGACTAAACAGAATTCATTTGGTGCCAGGTGGGTCGAAGGGACCCGGCGCCAAGTCCGGTCTGGACACATGGGATTTTGTGCATGAATTTGGTATCTTCCAAAGGATTTTAGTATTTTTGAATCCTACTCGGCCAAGATTCCTCAACCAATGAATTTTGGTATAAAAAAAGCTTATTTAAACAAGAAAAGCACAAGAGAAAGTAGTAAATCCAAGAACCAAAATTTTCAATGACTCAAAGAATGAGAGATTCATCATTCAAAAATGATTATTCATGAAGGTTTCCAAAGAGAGAATGAGGGCATGTCTATGAGTGTTTTCTTTTACCATTATTTTCTTTTTCTGGAATAATGATGTATTCAATGTTTTCATTGTAATTTGATATTGTTTTAGGATTCATGATTTTTAGATTGATTTAGTTATTTGATCAAATTTCTATCATTCTTGGTGTTTGATTATTTGTGATTAAGGAAGAATTGATGAAGTTAGATTTACTTCTAATTAACTTGGGAAACGAAGTTAGGAGTTGATTTAATTTTGTTGAGTTCATATTTATTATTTCTTAACGGACTTGGGAAATAAAGTTAAGATTAAAGAACCAAAATAATCAAATATTAGTTAATTTTGCCTAGAGTATTGTGTTATTGATTAATTTCATTTTTATTATCACCTACAGTATATGGATAATTTATAAGGAATTAAATTTAATACATCTTTTGGTTTTGTTGGTTTGATTGGGAAATCAGCTCATTTAATTAATAGATAGTGATTCCGTGGATTGTGAAAGAAGTAGAGTCTATGTATGTTGATTTATGACTTGGGAAATTATTTAATTTTACTTTATATTCCTTCTTGATACTAAGATAATGATTAATTGAGATAGTTACTGAATAATTCATTGTCATGTATTCTAAAAGAGTTGTCTAAATTGCATATTCCTACATCCTTGAGCTCTATATATTTCTTTATTTTTCTTTTTATATCTTATCACTTTATTTGACCGATTAAACGATGAATGAAAAGTGACTAGTATGTACTTGTTCCATTGAGGATCGAAACTCGTTAATTCCCAATACTATACGTGGATTGAGTATACTTGCTCGTTAATGTATTTTGAGATTAATGTTTTAATTAAAACTTGACTATAGGATGGATTTAAATTTAATGATTTTTATACACCCAAAATTTACGCATCAAGTTTTCGACGCTATTAACGGAGAACAATATCATATAAGCTTGGATTTGGTTTATTTAACCATGTTTATATATTTATTTATCAATATGTAAATATGTGAATATGTATATATGTTCCTTGTATGAATAGGTGCCACATTTTGGAGTTTGTATAATCGCAATGTCCTAATTTCCCTACATGTTGTATTGTTCCTAACTTAATATGTGAATATGTAATAACTGTTTAACTTGTAAATTCTATAATCTCATCATCTTCTATTTTCTGTAGATCTTGCCCTTAGTGTATAACGCAACGATCTAAATCAGACATAGTAGATCTTGATCCTGAGATCGAGAGAACCCTCATCAAGGTCCAAAAGGTTGTGAACAAAAGAGTAAGGAAAGACATTGAGGTTAACAAACCAAACAATGGCGGTAATGGTAGGAGGACTATGGATGATTTTGTGAAACCTGCAATCTCAAGTACAGGCTCGAGTATTATGAGACCTAGGATAGAGACTAATTACTTTAAGATAAAGCCCAACATTATTCAAGTGATCCAAAATATGGTACAATTTGACGGGCTACTTGAGAAAGATCGTAATGCCCACGTTGCGAGATTTTTAGAAATCTGTGACACATTTAAGATTAATGGGATTTCTGAAGATGCTATCAAACTAAGGCTTTTTCCATTTTCTATGAGAGATATAGAAAAATCTTGGTTAAAATCTTTGCCAGCTGGTTCCATTACCACTTGGAATGTTTTAGCTGAAAAATTTTTAGCAAAATATTTTTCCTCAGCAAGAACATCCAAGCTCGGGATCGATATTTTTGCCTTCCAACAATTAGAATCTGAAAATCTTTATGAATGTTGGGAGAGGTTGAAGGAGATTCTTAGAAAGTTTCCTCATCATGAGTTCAAACTAGGTAAACAAATGCAAATCTTTCATAGTGGGTTGAGCTTTTCTACAAGGTAACTGATTGATGTATCTGTAAGAGGTTCCATAAACTCTAAAACCCTGAATGAGGTGTTTGATTTGATTGAAAAGCTTGCAACAAATAACTATGCATAGAGTAGTTCAAGGTCAAGAGCTTGTTTTCATGGAGTACACAAGGTGGATGCAATAGTAGCTTTGGAGGAAAAAGTAGCGGCACTAATGCAAAAGATGGAGCAAATGGTGATGCCTCCTTCCCAAGGACAAGTAATGCATGTTAATTGTGATTTTTGTGGGGAAGAGCACCCAAATCATGAGTGCCAAAGTATGGGTTATCACATGAGTCGTTAGAACAAGCCGCGTTTGTGGGCAATGGATGATAACATAATAATCCTTCTAGCATCATTTACAATCCTGGTTAGAGGAACTATCTTAACTTTTCATGGAACAATCAAACCCAACCTAGACAGGTTTCTTCTAATTTTAGGAATCAAAGAACTCACCCCTTCTTGCCTTACAATGCACCATAGCCTAAGCCATCACTGGAAGAGTTGCTTAAATAATTGATAAGTGGTACAGAGACACGATTTCAATGAGTGGATGCAACCACGAGGAATTTAGAGGCGTCCATGTGCAACCTCAAGAGTCAAATTAGATAACTGACCAAACTCCTTGGAAATTGTCAAGTGGGATCCTTTCCAAGAAATACTGAGACCAATCCATATGATCTTAATCGTGGAAAGAAATGATCTTTATTAATTTGGTTTTTGATTTTGGGATATCTAATTAATTTTTGTGTGCTTGCAATTATTTTCATGTATTTTTCAATATGTAATTGATTTTTTCCTATTTTTGGACGAACATTACATATATTTAAATATTGGTTTAATTTGATTGTCTTGATGGCATTATTATGACTAGAATAGTATAAGAGTATGATTCATAGATTATTTTCACAGCTACATGCCTATATTATGATCATGGGAGGTTTATTTTTTGTTATGGTTGATGACTTCATGATGATTGGATAATATGCATAGCCATTGTTCTTGACTTGGGTTGTGGACATGTTTTTCATGCTATGATCAGGATTTGAAGTCATTGCGAATCATATGGTTTGAATTGTGGCATTCTATTGCTTTTCTTGTAGGTTTTGAAAGGAGGTTGGGTTTCACTGATATTGTGGATTGAAGTTGTTGTACATTTATTAGAAATTGTAGACTGTGAGGATTGTGTGTAGGGTTGTATTGTGGTGTGATCCCATTGAAGTAGTGTTGTTACATTGTGGTGGTACCTCGGCCATATTCTTTATTCATCCTTTTCCTATCCTTCCATCATGCCTAGAGAGCAAGGCCAATCCTCTAAAAGGGCTAGAGCTTCACCTTCCTCTATCCTTACTTCCATAGACCCATTGTTCCTATACCCTTGATGTGTACGAATTTGGGTATAAAAATCATATAAAAATACGCACATTCCCAATCAATTTTAAATTAAAACGTTAAACCTAAATTACACATATGAGCAAGTGTACTTATCATTAAGCATAGCATAGGGTTTAAAACGAATATCGATCCTTAAGGAACAAATATGCATTAATCACTTTTCTTTCATTGTTTAACCGACTCAATAAAGTGAAAAAGAATAAAAAGGAAAATAAAATAAAATAAAAGAATATATACATGTCAAGGATGGAGATTTATGTAACTCAAACCATTATTTTGACAAACATGACCTTAAAGTACCCAATCATTATTATAACTAATCATTCT